>JAJIBD010034884.1:0-20163 GCA_021461705.1 Cryptotis parvus
TCAAGCATTTAGTGTTTCAACATCACCAGTGTGACCTTTCTTCCAACCAGTATCCCCAGTTTCCCTCCCAATCCCTACCTGCCCCTTTGACACTTAACAAATTTGCTTTATACTTCTTATTCCTGAAAATCTTTGAGAAACAGCAAATAAAATGATCAGAAAATAAATCAGTAAGCCAATTAGTGATTAGTTACTATATGATTTATATGATTTTGGCCTATGTAAATGAAAAGAATTAAAACCATTTAATATAATATAAAAAGCCTATTCTCATTTACATATATATATGTTTTTAACTCTGGAATCTAAAGTGTATTACATTAAAATTTATTTTATACTTGTATCTCATAATGGTAATAATCATGTCTCACCTGGCATTAATAATCATGTCTCACTTTTATGTATCTTTTTGCTTTTTTTGGGTCTCAATTGGCAATGCTTCTGGCTCTGCACCCATAAATTATTCTTGGTCGGGGGCCGGAGCGATAGCCCAGTGGGTAGGGCGTTTGCCTTGCGGCCGGCCTGTGCCAGCCGGGTTCAATCCCGGCATCCCATATGGTCCCCCAAGCACGGCCAGGAGTAATTCCTGAGTGCAGAGCCAGGAGTAACCCCTGAGCGCCGCGGTGTGACCCAAAAAAAAAAAAAAAAAAAAAAATTATTCTTGGTCGCTCTCGGGGACCATTCGGGTGCTGGGAATTAAACCTGGGTTGGCTGTGTGCAAAGCAAATGTCCTACTTGCAGCACTATCACTCTGGTCCCTAATAACATTTTAAAGCAATTCTGTGTTAATATATGTTGGATTTTACATGGAGTCTATAAGTCCTACATAATTGGAGACAGTGGTAGAAGAAAGGTGTAATGGTGGTGAGATTGGTGTAGAATATGAAATGCTTGTAACAAATCATCATGAATTGCTTTGTAAACCATAGTGTTTATATAAAGTTTAAGCGGATAACTTACATTTGTCAACCCCTTTTTCTGAGAAATATAGCACCAATGAGTGCTGCCAGGAATGCTTTGGGTTGATAATGCTGTTCTTTTTAAATTAATTTTTGGTCATTGTGTGTTCAGAAACCTTTTCCTGTAGCAAGATTTATTTTTGCCTCCACGAGTATATGGCCCCAGGTGGGATCACAGTTGGAGCAGCTAGAATTTGGATAATGGAGAATGTATCTCATGATGTACCTGTTTCTGGGCTTGCTGTGGGATGTTTGCATGGAGCACTCTCGGAACTGCCAGTGCTGGCCGTTGGTCAGCCATAGGTCAGTGTTACGATGATAATGTTGAGTCATAATAATAGTAATGCTAGTAATATACTGGTGTATTGGCAGCCACTAAAGGCTATAGTTGTGTCCTTTGTCTTGGTTCCTTTGGGGCAACCGCTCTATTGTTTGCCCACCTTTATTTTAGCTTAGTTTTGGCTTTTGAGTCACACCCAGCAATCCTCATGGGTTACTCCTGACTCTGCACCCAGCAATTACTTCTGGCGGTGCTTGGGGGACCGTATGGGATTCTGGGGACCAAACCTGGGTCAGCCATAATGCGAGGCAAATGCCCTACCCTCTGTACTATTACTCAGGCCCTGTTTGTCCGCTTTTAGATTCTCCTAGTCTGTATGTATTTCCCCCAATCAAGTGACCCTTCCTAGTGTGCAGGCACAAACCTACTAGGTTTAATTTAGGCAAATTAAACTGTATGTACTTGGCAGAGAACAGCAAGATCAACAACTTCATCACCCCCCCCCCCCAAAAAAAAAAAAAACAAAAAGTAAGGAAAAGGATCCTTTTGCCAGTTGAGCCCACAAACCTGCTTCCTTAGAGTAAGTAATTTGGGATTCATGGGTTCTCTGTGCTCTCAGGATCCACCCCCGGTGCCCTCTCTTCGAATGAGCATCTTGCTTGAACGAGATGCTTTTCGGAGCTGGGGATATGGCTCAGTGGGAGAATGGGTGCTACCATACATGAGGCCCTGACACAACGTCTTTTGTGCAAGGAGGCCTCTAAGCATAAACTTCACCTGCTGTTCAACTGAAGGAGCACTTAGTTGAAATGCTGAAGAAAATGCATGTCACATTGGGTTTATTTTTTTTTGGGATCACACCTGGTAGTGCTCAGGGCTACACCTGGCTTGTTGCTCAGGGATCACTGCTGTGGGGGACCGTCAGGGATGCTGGGGATCACACCTGGGTCTACTACATGCAAGGCAAGTGCCCTAACCCATTGGACTATCTGTTTGGCCTCCAGAAATCATCTATGAGATGGATTCCAGTAGGTCCCCTGGGCTGAGAGACATTCCCATACCTGATTTTACATCATTTCCTGAACTGGAGCTATGTCTCAGATGCTTGCCAACCTCAGCTCCATGGCAAGATGGACATCTGTAGCCTTTTAAGTGTGTGTGTGTGTGTGTGTGTGTGTGTGTGTGTGTTTGCGTGCGCAAGTTATTGAGTTTTTTTTTTCTTTTTGGGTCACACCTGCAGCGCTCAGGGGTTACCTCCTGGCTCTTCGCTCAGGAATTACTCCTAGCGGTGCCTGGGGTACCATGTGAGATGCCGGGATCGAACCCAGGTTGGTCGCATGCAAGGCAAATGCCCTACCCGCTGTGCTATCACTCCGACCCCAGTTATTGAGTTGAGTTGTGCACTGAGTTATTTCTTGGCCCCTGCTCTCCCTTGAAAAAAAAAGTACACTGAATCTTCAGTTTCTCCTTCCCCACCAATTTGTTGAATGAGTCTAGTTAGAGGTGTATTGTTAGGGATGGGCGCTTGGGTCACACCCAGCTGTGCTCAGAGTTTATTCTTGGTTCTGTGCTCAGGGATCATTCCTGGCAGGGCTTGGGGGACTGTATGGGGTTCCAGAGATGAATATAGGTCAGCCACATGCAAGGCCAATGTGATCCCCCTACTGGACTAATCTTTCCAGGCCTTGAGGTGTGGAATTTGAATGGAGTCATATGTCTGTTAGTTACACAACTGTGACTTCGGGTTCCAGAACATCAAGGCAACATTCTCTGGATGAGAAGTTCCACACTGCACCTGCACGTAGAATCGGCCTCTTGCTGAAGGGACAAGGACGGCCCAGGAGTAAGAAAAACGCCTCTCGGCTATGACCTGGTTTGGAAATTACTTCTCTGGGTTTCCTGAAGATGTTTCCTTACTCAACATGCATTCACCTCTGTTGCTTTCACTCATGTCATCTGAAGATGAGCAACGCTTTTGTTCCAACTGGAGGTTTGAAGGAGGGTGAGCCTTTGTGTCTTCTCCCTGTGTCCCCCAGCTTTATATATTTATTTTTTGGGGGAAGGGTGGGACACACCTGGCGATGCTCAGAGATTACCTCCTGGTGGTGCTTGGGAGACCGCTTGAGTTGCTGGTAGCTTGGGAGATCAAGCTAGGTCAGCTATGTGCAAGGCGAGTCCTACCGACTGCTAACTCTCCAGCCCAGCTTTAGCTTTTCAGTTGGAACAGCAAACCTCTGTGCTACAGGGAAGGCTAACAGTGGGCAGGGCCAGATCGATAGCATAGTGGATAAAAGCACATGCCTCGCATGAGGCTCACTTGGGTTCGATCTCTGGTACTTCCTGAGTGCAGAGGCAGGAGTAAGCCCTGAGTGCCTCTGGATGTGGCCCCCAAACAAAAACAAAAAGAGGACTGAACTGATAGTACAGCAGGGAGGGTGTTTGCCACACCCAGCTAGCTGGAGGCCTTACTCCTGGGTTACTCCTGGTGGTGCTCTGGTGACCACATGTATTGGCAGGACAGAAGTGGCTCAGCCATGTTCAAGACAGGCACCTTATTTCCTGTATTATGCACCCAGCGATTCTTGGGAATTGAACCCTGACTCCTGCAAGCGAAACATTGCGCCAGCCTCTGCAGAACTAGGGCGATGGTTCTTTGGCACCATAATCTCGGTCCCCAAGTTAACTGTGACCTTGATTCTCCAGGGCTGGCGCAGGAACCCAGGCAGTAGTGACTCAGCCCCGCCGCGGTGTTGGAAGGCAGGAGCGCAGTGGCGACAATTGTCCCGACAGGCGGCGACTGGAGCACTGGCCTCTTCAGTGTCTGCAGAGACAGGAAGATCTGCAACGCTTTTGCCCCTTTATGTTCTCCCTTATTCTTTCTTCCCAAGCAGTGGTGGGTTCAAAAGCTACATCTGTTACCTCAGCGATAGAACAGCAGGTAGGGTGCTTGCCTTGCATGCGGCCGACTTGCATTCAATCTCATATAGTCCCCTGAGCCTGCTCCATGAGTGATTCCTGAGTGCAGAGCCAGGAGTAAGTTCTGAGCACTGCTGCCCCCCTCACGCCCAATACATAAAAGCCAATATATTAAAATAAAAAGCAATATATAAAGATTAAATGTATGCTACTTATAGGGTAAGTGATCACATAAAATCTTTTGGGAGGACTTCAAAAGTCCTGGGAGCAGGGCTTGGTGGTTGTTGTGTCCAAACTGCTGTGGTCATGCCTAGTGGTGTTGGGGGCCACCAGGGCTGCAGTCAGATGTTGGGTAGGGGGAATGGAGAAAGTATTGGAGGTATATTTGGGGTCTCAAATTGGCAAAGCATGCTCTAGTCCTTTGAACTAGCTCTCCTTCCCCCAAATCTTTTTAAAATACAAAATTCATGTTGGCAAAGACAAAAGAAATGGATGCACTCCTGCACTGCTGTTAGTAGAAAGAGAAATTGATTTTTACCCACTCAGTGGATGGATAAACAATGCTTATAGAAAAGAAATATCAGGGCTGGGAGGATGGCTCAGGAATAGGGCTCTTACCTTTCTTGTGTGATAACCTGGGTTCCATCCTACATTGCAGAAATAAACAATCCATTTAGCACACACACAGACACACACATACACATACCTAGCTAGAGAGACAGTACAGAAGGTTAGGCCCTGGCCTTGCACATGGCCAACCTAGGTTTGATCTGCAGTACCACATATGATCCCCCAACACCTCCAAGAGTGATTTCTGAGCACAGAGCTAGGAGTAAGTCTTAAGCACAGCTGGGTATCACCTCCAAACCAAAAATAGAGCCAACAGACAAAACATGGATCAGGAAGTCTTGTCAGTGGGTGGAACCTACTGCAAATGTGTGGGAGTCAGAGGTTAGGTAAGACAGAGAAAGGAACAGTGTACTAATAATTACTGTAAATGATAATACCAGCCTAGAACTGAGTATTGAAAGTAGGCAAAAGGATATACATGATAGCCATGATGTGTAAGAGAAGGGAGAGGGAGAGGAGGGGAGGGGGGGGGAAGGAGGGGAGGGAGGGAGGAAGGGAGGAAGGAAGGAAGGAGGAAGGGAGGGAGGGACAAGGGGAGGGAGGAAGGACGGAAGGAAGGGAGAGAGGAGAGAAAGAGACAGAGAGAGAAAGAGAGAGAAAGAAAGAAGGAAGGAAGGAATGAGGGAGGGAGGAAGGAACGAAGGAAGAGAGAGAAAGATAGAAAGAGAAAGAAAGAAAGAAAGAAAGAAAGAAAGAAAGAAGGAAGGAAGGAAGGAAAGAAAGAAAGAGAAAGAAAGAAAGAAAGAAAGAAAAGAAAAGAGAAAAGAAAAGAAAAGAAAAGAAAAAAGAAAAACAAGTTCCTGCCATAGAATAGACGAAGGCTGGGACACTGGTGGTGGAAAATGGGCACTGGAGGGATGGGTGCTGGAACACTGTATAATTGAAACCCAAATATGAACATCTTTGTAATTGTATATTTCATGGTGGTATAATAAAAATATTAAAAAATAAACAAAAATCCAGCCAAACAATTAAACAAAACCTAAAGAACCTTAAGTTTTATCTTGTTTGTGACCCAAGAATTACATTTTTTAGGTATTTAATGTAAGGAATAATGTGCAAAGATTTAGCTGCAACATTAAATTTTGCAGCACTGGTTATTGTAGCAAAAACCTGGAACAACGTAGATGTTCAGCAATGAATTATTAGACAGCCGTGAAAAGTCATGTTGCAGGATAAGATTTAACGGGATAAAAAGATGTTTTTAAGTTAAACAGACTGTTAAACTATGTGATTAGATGCTATTTGGGGAGTGGAGTGGGGAAATACTTAGGAAAGTGTATGGAAGGATTCCAGTAGCGAGGTTTATAGCTCCAGATGGTGGTAGGCTAATGGATAACTTTTCTTTCCCTTCTTTGGCAAGGCCTCTTAAACCATGTTTTGGAGGTGGAGGTAGGGGGTTATTCTTGGAGATACTCAGTTAACCAGGCTGACCAGGTGGGTCCATGCTGTTCTGGCCCCCAGTTCTGAAGACCACCAGGGCTACCTTAGCATTGCTCAGGTCAGGAAGTGTGTGTGTGTGTGAGTGTGTGTGTGGGGAGGCTGGAGTCGAACTCAGGGCTTCACACATATTAGCAATTAATTCAGCTAACTGGGTTCTCTCATAAAGTGCAAATTCATTTTGTGCATCTCTTTTTAATGTCCCTGTGAGAAAAGTACATTATAAAAGTATAATGTACTTTTATAATAAAAAAAGAGCAACTAAAATGAAATCCTCTTCATGGGCTGAAATATTTTCAGCTACTGGTTCACCTACAAACTGGTACCAACAACAGTGTCCTATAGCTACATGCTTTCTAGCACATTGTTTTTTTGGGGGCCACATCTGCGATGCTCAGGAGTTACTCCTGGTGCTGCACTCAGAGATCACGCCTGGCAGTGCTCGTGGAACCATATGGGATGCTGGGATCAAACATGAAAGGCAAGTACCTTACCTGCTGTTCTGTCTCTGCACCCCACTTCTCACCCCTCAATTCTATTTTAACTCTAGAGCATTCTGTCCCGTCTCTGGTGACACATATCAGTATCCCCTTCCAGCTGCTGATGCTTTTGTCCTAAGGAAGCAACAAGTGGGTTACTAGGTCTCTCTTGGATGCAGGGGGTTCCCTTAGATGAATGAGGGTCAGCCTGTCAAGTTCAAAATAGAAAAGCTCATAGGCCTGCTACATATATTGGGTAGGGAGCAGGGGGACCCCTGGTGGTGCTCAGGACTTAGTTCTAGCTCTGTGCTCAGGGATCACTCTGGCGGAGCTCTGGAGACTGTGTGTGGTGCTGGGGATCAACCCAGGTTGAGGCTCATGCAAGGCAAGATCCTACCCTCTGTACAATCTCTCTGGTCCTGGGCCTAATATTTGCCAAGGCTGGGGCTGGAGAGACAGTACAGCAGGTAGGGCGTTTGTCTTGCACGCGACCAACCGGGTTCAGTCCCTGGCATCCCATATGGACCCCTGAGCACAGCCAGGATTAATTCCTGAGTGCAGAGCCAGGAGTAACCCTTGAGCATTGCCAATGTGACCCAAAAAGAAAAAAAAATTTTCAAGGCTACAGCTCTTCCTGTCCTCTGTTCTTGGAAGAAGTGAGTCCTGCTAAAGCTCACAGGATGCTGGGAGCTGTCAGGGGATCTAAATCCCCAGCTAAGTCTGGCTGAGATCTAAGCTCTAACAGCACTGTTAGATGTCTGATCATCCAGGCTGGAGTCACCACTGTCTGCCTGAACTTCAGAGCGGAGACTCAGCACCAAACTCTACTGTCCATTCCCCGCCCTTGGCTCACCTGACCCAAATCTCAGCAGGTTTCTTCCTGCTCCTGCTAATCAAGGGGACATTGACCAGTTACAGCAGCTGAACTCAGTGGTTAGAGCACACACCAGACCACACACCACATAAGCTGTAAGGCCCTGGGAGGGGCTGAGAGAAAAAATGATGGTGGGTGGGGCTGGAGCTGTAGTACAGCAGGGAGGGCATTTACCTTGCACACAGCTGACCGGGTTCGATCCCTGGCATTCCATATGATTCCCTGAGCACTACCAGGAGTAAGTTCCTGAGTGCAGAGCCAGGGAGTAACACCTGAGCATCACTGAGTGTGACCCAAAAAAACCCCCCCAAACAAACAAAAAATAATGGTGGAACTAGGAAGATAGAATAGGGGCTAAGGGGCATGAGAAGTAGGCATGAGCCAACCTGGTCTGATGCCTGTGGGCACTCCCTAGGAGGCCTGTGTAATCTCTGGCACTGCAGGGTCTGAGCAGTAACTAGGCCAACATCAGTCTTAGACACTTACACCAAACTGTCTGCCAGGATGGCTGAAACTCTTAGGGGTTGGGTCCCTGTACCCTGAGCCCTGCTTGGGAGGTCCCACCATCTTCACTCCTGGGGAAGAAAAAAAAAAGGAAAGGCCAGTGCACCTTCTTCTGTGTGCCATCCAGTCCCTGTCTTACAGATCTTTTCTTTTTTGGGTCATCACCTACACAGCTCAGGGATTACTCCTGGATGTGCTTGTGGGACCATATGGGATGGCGGGGATAGAACCTGGAGTCAGCTGCGTGCAAGGCAAACACACTTCTCTCTGTACTATAGCTCTGACCCCCTAAACCTGACTGCTTTTAATCTGATACATCTGACTGCTGTGACATCAAGATAATTGAACTTTGCTTGTGTTTCTCTCAGTATCTAGCACCATCTCCCAGTGGACACTAGAGGACATGGTTATATGATCAACAGGATTGAAAATAAAAATAATTTTTTATTTTCTCTCTACCAGGGCCTTACAGCCTATGTGCTGTGTGCTTATAAGAAGCCTCACATGACTCAACAATAAAGTACAATAGTTCTGATGCATGAAACTCCTTCATGATGGAATTTTGAGCATGCGTGATTCTCTCTGTGCCTTACAGCGGGCTGTTCTGACAATAGATTCATCACTTAACTTGACAGCTTTATCATGATGTGATTCTGGGGGTGGATTGTACTCTGTTTTCTTCTATGCATAGCCTTCTCCCCCCCTTCCCTTTCTTGCTTGCTGCCACGACCCATGGCAGACTTGATTATGGTGCTCGCCAGCAGTCAGGCTTATTTTTTTCCTCTAATGTTTAAGATTATGACTCAATGACGTTTATTGGAATCACTTTTTCAATGAGGTGTTATTTAAGATGAGGGAAAATAGGACTTGAGCTATAGTACAGAAGTAGTGTGTTTGCCTTGTATGTGTTTTGGGCCTCAGCATCCCATATGGTTCCCTGAGCACTACCAGGAGTGATTCCTGAGTACAGAGCCAGGTGTAAGCCCTGAGCATTGCTAAGTGTGATCTCAAAAATAAAACAAAACAAACAAAAAAAAGGAGTAGGGAAAATAAAGGGGGAAGAACAGGAATCTCCCTACATCGAGGGATTCTAAGCAGGTGCCAATGAATACATTTATTTTTTTTTTTTTAATTTTTTAAATTAAATTTTATTAAAAAAATTTTTTATTATACCACCATGAGACATACAATTACAATGGTGTTCTTTCTTTATTTCTTTTTTTTTTTTTGCTTTTTGGGTCACACCCAGCAATGCTCAGGGGTTACTCCTGGCTCTGCACTCAGGAATTACTCCCTGGCGGCCTCGGGGACCATATGTGACGCCGAGGATCAAACCCGGGCCGGCACAGGCCAGCCGTGTGCAAGGCAAATGCCCTACCCGCTGGACTATCGCTCCAGCCCCTACAATGGTATTCATAATTGATTCTTGGTAATATAGAATACTGTATCACTGTATCACTGTCTTCCCGTTGTTCATTGTTCATCGATTTGCTCGAGCGGGCCCCAGTAACATCTCCATATGTCCTGTCTCATGCTAGTAGAGCCCAAGGGCATCTACTTGCTCCAGGAACATAAGAGCCACAATCCATTCGGAATGAGGTCTATAATTGTTACTGGTATTTGGCATATCAAATACAACACGGTTAGCTTGCCAGGCTCTGCCGTGCAGGTAGCATACTCTTGCAGTCATCTCTAAGTCCATCATTTAATGATGAACCGTGGAGCTGCAAGAGGCCGCGCGAGCCGGGCTGTGATAGGCTGGTCTGCTGGGTGGGAGTTCTGACGAGAGAGAAGTCCGGATGTGGAAAATGGAGGCCCCTCATGGAGTGGGGGGGGGTCGTCTGGCTTTTTGCGAGGCTCTACTGGGGTGGTGGGCCAGGGGCTAGAACCCACCATCCCTCCCGGTGCCTCGTGAGCGGCTGGTCACGGGGAGAGCCAGTAGCAGCTCTGCCCCATGTCTGCGAGTCTCTGGACCAGCATACCTGAGCCGGATTTAAGAAAGACTGCTGCAGGGTGGAACTCGATGAGCCGGGCTCTCATAGGCTGGTCTGCTGGGTGGAGGTCTGACGAGAGAGAAGTCCGGATGTGGAAAATGGGGGCCCTCATGGAGTGGGGGTCGTCTGGCTTGTTGCGAGGCTCTGCTGGGGTGGTGGGCCAGGGCTAGAATCTGCCATCTCTCCTGGGCTCCTTGTGAGCGGTTGGGCACAGGGAGAGCAAGTAGCAGCTCTGCCCCATGTCTGTCTCTGGATCGCTTCGCAGCCACATATACTAAAATTGGAATGATACAGAGAAGATTAGCATGGCCCCTGCGCAAGAATGACATTTCTTTTAAAAGTGAAGTTTAGCCTCCCCCATAGAGTCCTGATTTTTTGTGTTTATCAAGGTGATCATCCTTAGTAGTGCTAGATGACATAATATCATGTCTAATTTTTTTTATTGAATCACGGTGAGATACACAGTTACAAAGTTGCTGATGATTGGGGTTCAGTCATATAATGTTCCAACACCTGTCCCTTAACTAGTGCACATTTCTCACCACCAATAACCTCTTTCACTGTATCACTGTCTTCCCCGTTCATCATCGATTTGCTCGAGTGGGCACCAGTAACATCTCCATATGACCTGTCTCATGCAAGTAGAGCCCAAGGTCACCTGCTTGCCCCAGGAACATAAAGAGCCTCAAACCATTCCATCAGGTCATGGGAATGAGGTCTATAATTGTTACTGGTATCTGGCAATATCAAATACAACAAGGGTAGCTTGCCAGGCTCTGCCGTGCGGGTAGCATACTCTTGTAGTCATCTCAAAAATCCAGCATTTATTGATGAACTGCACGGCCGCAAGTGGCTGCGTGAGTCAGGTTGTGATAGGCTGCTCTGTTGGGTGGATTTCAATAACCTCTTTATTTATTTATTTTTCATTCATTCATTCATTCATTCATTCATTCATTCATTCATTCATTTAATTATTCATCCATTCACCTACTTATTTATTTACTTACTCACTCACTATTCATCTATTCATCCATCCATCTATCCATCCACCCACCCACCCACCCATCCCATCCATCCACCATCCCATCCATCCATCCATCCATCCATCCATCCATCCATCCATCCATCCATCCATCCATCCATCCATCCATTTTTTTTTGCTTTTTGGGTCACACCCGGCAATGCTCAGGGATTACTACTGGCTCTGCACTCAGCAGTTAATCCTGGCAGTGCTCCGGGGACCATATGGGATGCCAGGGATCAAACTCGGGTTACCCAAGTACAAGGCAAATGGCTTACCAGCTAGACTATTGCTCCAGCCCCTCAATAACTTCTTTTTTAGAGATGGGGCTACTCAGGGCCCTTTTTCTGGCCTTGTGCTCAGGAGTGAACCCTGTCTGTGAGTGTGCATGGGGGTCATTCGTGGTGCTGGGGAGTCAAACCAGGATTGGGGGGATGCAAGGCAAGTGCCCTTACCCCTGTACTGTTTCTTGGTCCCTAACATGTTATCTGTGAATCAGGGCTTTGCAGCCTGCAGTCCATGCCCATGAAGCTCTTCAATTCTGCATGTCTTTGTGCCTGTCATTTTCTTCTCCCTCAAGAGCTAATTCAGTTATGATTAGACTCCCGGCAGAGTCTGTGACCCAAAATATATTGAAAACAGAGTCTGTAATAGATGGTTCATGCAGAGTACGCGTGTGGAGACAAAACTTGGAGTTAAAGCTGACTGTTTGCAGTTAATGTTGGAAAAACCCTCCTTGGACCATTTATTGATTAAAATTGGTAGATACTCCATGAAGCTAGCAGAACTTAGAGTGGCCTGAGAACTAGAATAAAGCCTTGGATTAGCACAGCAAGTGAAATCAGCATGAAAGAGACTTTGATCACACTTAGAGAAAAATATGCCTGCTGTCCAAAAGTATCAAGTATTATCCAAAATAGCCTGATGTTGTATTCTGTGGCTTTCTCTTTTTCTTTCTAATTTTTAAACTTTATTTATTTATTTATTTAACAATTACAAAAATGTTCATGTGTTTGGGTTTCGGCCATACAGTGTTCCAGCACTCATCCCTCCACCAGTGCCCATTTCCCACCACCAATGTCTCCGATTCCCTCTTTTTCTTCTTTCTTCTTTCTTTCTTTCTTTCTTTCTTTCTCTTTTCTTTCTTTCTTTCTTTTCTTTCTTTCTTTCTTTCTTTCTTTCTTTCTTTCTTTCTTTTCTTTCTTTTTCCTTTCTTTCTTTCTTCCTTTCCTTCCTTCCTTCCTTCCTTCCTTCCTTCTCTTCCTTCCTTCCTTCCCTTCCTTCCTTTCTTCCTTCCTTCCTTCCTTTCCTTCCTTCCTTCCTTCCTTCTTCCTTCCCTTCCTTCCTTCCTTCCTTCCTTCCTTCCTTCCTTTTCCTTCCTTCCTTCCTTCCTTCCTTCCTTCTTCTCTTCCTTCCTTCCTTCCTTCCTTTTTTCCTTCCTTCCTTCCTTCCTTCCTTCTCCTTCCTTCCTTCCTTCCTCTCCTCCTCCCTCCCTCCCTCCCTCCCTCCCTTCCCTCCTCCTCCCTCCCTCCCCTTCTCTCCCTCCATCCCACCCTTCCCTCCTCCTCTCCCTCCCTCCCTCCCTCCCTCCCTTCCTCCTCCCTCCTCCCTTCCCTTCTTTTTTCCCTCCCTCCTCCCTCCTTCCTATTTCCTTCCTTATTTCTTTCCTTCCCTCCTCCCTCCCTCCCCTCCCTTCTTCTTTCCTTCCTTCCTCCTTCCTTCCTTCCTTCCTTCCTTCCTTCCTTCCTTCTTCCTTCTCCTTTCCTTCCTTCCTTCCTTTCCTTCCTTCCTTCCTCCCTCCCTCCTCTCCTTCCTTCCTCTCCTCTCCCTCCCTTTCTTCTTCCTTCCTTCCTCCCTCCCTCCTTCCTTATTTCCTTCCTTCCTTTCTTTCTTTTCCTTTCTTCCCTCCCTCCTCCCTCCTCCCCCCTCCTCCCTCCTCCCTCCCTCCTCTCCCTCCCTCCCTCCCTTCCTTCCTCTCCCTTCCTTTCCTTCCTTCCTTTTTCCCTTCCTTCCTTCCTCCCTCCCCTCTCACCCTCTCCTCCCTTCTTTCCTTCCCTCCTCTCCTCCCTCCTTCTCTTATATCACTCCTGGAAGACCATAGGGGTGCCAGGGATCAAACCTGGGTCAGCCATGTGCAAGGAGAGCACCTTACCCACTGTACCATTTCTCTGGCCCCAGTGTATCTGTTTTTCAAATACTGAAACCAGGTAGATGAGTACAATAGAAACAACAGCTATGATTGAATGGTAAAATATTGTTTGTTTTTCTTGACAGGAAAACATACTAAATACTGATAAAAGTGCCTTAGATTCAGCTTTGCAGGGATTACAAAAAAAGAATTTTTTTCTTGTTTTTGTTTTTCAGGCCACACCTGGTGATGCTCAGGGTCATTCCTAACTCTGCACTAAGGAATAACTTGTGGCTACTCAGGGGACCATATGGAGTGCCAGACACATGCGAAGCAAGTGCCTTACCTCCTCTCTCTGGCCCCAAAGAACAATTTGGATCTGGCTCAGTTCTGGCCATTTTAAAGTGCCAAGTTTTAAGGATTGGCTGTTCACTCTCTAGTCTCAGGCTGCAGAGATCTGATGCAGCATCTGGTGAAGGGTAGAAGGCTGTAAAGCTCTTTGATACACTAAGCTGTTCTGAGAACATCTGAGCTCTGGGATTGCTTTCATGTGCTTTCTTGACAGGTTTCTGTGGGCTGTTCTGTCCATGTGTCTGAGTGTGACATGGCGAGGCACTATGGAGAGTGCCTCTGTTTTGCCAATGCTGCCTAGTTCCACCTTCCACACTGAGAACTGGCACCAGGGAGGAGAGCACAAAATACGGGTGAGTATATTTCAAAGTGCATGAGAATGGTTCTTTCTCTCTCTCTCTCTCTCTCTCTCTCTCTCTCTCTCTCTGAGACACATATGCATGGACACAGATTCTTAAAAACACTCTTGGTTCTTAGTGGGAACTTTGGGAAAGTAAAGCCATTTTATTTGTTTTTTGTTTGGGGCTACACCAAGCAGTGCTTTGGGGTTCTCCTGGCTCTGCACTCAGTGATCACTCCTGGCAAGGCTCAAGAGGATCATATAGGATGCCAGGGATCAAATCTGGAGCAGTTGGGTATAAGGAAAGCAATCTACCTGTTGTACTCTTTCCAGGCCCTAGAGGAAAACATTTTTTGACGTATTCACTGCAATGATATATGCTCATCAAAATGTCACACTGGGGGCCAGAGTGATCAGTACAGCAGGTGGGCAGTTGACTTGCATGTGAGCCAATTCACATTCATTTCCCAACATCCCGTATGGTTCCCAAGCACTGCCAGGACAAGTCCTCTGACTGCAGAGCCAGGAATAACCTTCCGAGCATCACTAGTTGTGACCCCTAAAAAGCCCTTTCCAAAAAACACCGCACACTGTGAAGGTTTTTTAGGGGCTGGTAGAATGCAGAAGATTGTACTCACCTCTGCTTCCTCTCTTGTCCTATCAGAAGATTGCAGAATTTATATTGGGCTTTAAATGAAGCCTATGTGGTAGATGCAGAATTCACTTTGGGGGTGCTTCGGGGGCCTCAAAAAAGTCAGTCAATCTCCAGCAGGGTGGAGTCTGGGCTGCAAGGAGAGGTTTAGTGATATAATGACCACCCTGGCAGTGGGACAGTTTTAAAAGTTTTCTCCTTCTGGATTCACGTGGAACAATCCCTAAGGATACATCTATGGGGCACTGCCTTAGCTAGTGCTCATGGGGTCCCAGTGCTGGTGGTCAGTGTGTCTGTGCCTACCCCAACAGTGATGGGAGGGAGGGTCACCAGAGTTACCCCTGGCCGTGCTGGGGTGGGAGCTTCCATGGAATGTGCTACTGGGGTTGAACTCAGGGTCTTGGGCATACCAGGCAAGCACTCTAGTCTTTTGATGGGTCTCCATGACCCATACTTTGTTTTTTGTGTGTATTTGGAACATACTAGCTAGTGCTCAGGGCTTACTTGGTAGACTAAAAAGACCCTATGGGTTTCTGGGGATCAAAACCTGGACTTTCTGCAAGGCAAGTGTCTTACTTGTTGTAACTCTTCCCTCCCATCCCTGTAAGATACATTTTTTCCCGGCGATGCTCAGGGGGTTTCTCCTGGCTCTGCACTCAGGGAATTACTCCTGGCGGTACCGAGGGACCATATGGGATGCTGGAGATCGAAGCCCCGGCTGGGCCGGGCGCAGTAGTAAGAGCAAACACCCTACCCGCTGGGCTATCGCTCCGCCCCTAAGATACATTTTTAAGTGGAAAAAAAGGATACAGACATAGATGTATGTGACTAGTTACTGCATAGATGGGTGGGCTCTGGTGGCCAAAGAAGTCACTAACAGTGGCAATTCCAGGCATGCAATTAGGGTAGCAGTTGGGTTGGGGAGAAGATACAGAGGGAGTGTCCTTTCTCTTCCTTTCCTGTTAGCTATGGGCATTTTTTAAATTATTTTTAAAATTTTATTTAAACATCATGGTTTACAAAGTTGGTCTAGTACAGTTGTCTCAAGTATTCATCATTCCAACACCAGAGGCTATGGGCATTTTGGACCATGTGCATTTATTGTTTACTCCAAAAAAAATTGATAAATATTAGAGCGGAGCGATAGCCCAGCGTGTAGGGCGTTTGCCTTGCACGCGCCGGCCTGTGCCGGCTTGGAGTTCGATCCGGCATCCCATATGGTCCCCGAGCACCACCAGGAGTGATTCCTGAGTGCAGAGCCAGGAGTAACCCCTGAGCATCGCCGGGTGTGACCCAAAAAGAAAAAAAAGAAAAATTGATAAATATTAAAACCAGAGAAAACAGAAAATATTTATGAAAAATTGTCACTTCGGTCTAAAGCCTCAAAGGGCAGGTGTCTGAATTGCAGGGACTGATAGCACTGGAGGTACCTGTCCCCTGGCGTGGACCGAGGGGCTATGGGTCGGGAGCCTGGGTGGCGGGACTTGGGTGATGAGTGGGCGGGCGGTGCTATGAAGCGGACCAGAGCCCTAGGCTCCCCTAGGGCACAGTGTGTAGAGGACTGGCTGGCGGTGCACTGCTGCTGGCCTTTCTCCATCTGTCAGGTGGCCCGAGAACTCAAGATGAGGCCCTCCCAGCTCTACGAGGTCTATGCTACACCACCGACCAAGGACACTCTACTGCTGACGGGGCTGGAGTGCTCCTCCTCCCTCCTCGTCCTCCCTCCCTTTTTCTTCTCCCTCTCTCCTCTCCTCCCTCCTCCTTTTCTCTCTCTCTTCCCTTTCTTCTCCTTCTTCTTCCCTCTCCTCCTCCATCTCTCCTGCATTCCTCCTCCTCCCCCTCCATCTTCTCCCCACTCCTCCCTCTCTCCTTCGCCATCTTCCTCCTGACTCTCCAGCACCCTTCTTTCTAAGCCCTCCAAGTAGAAAGATGGTTCTTCCCTAAGTAATCCCTCGAAATCATCTCAATTAAATATTCTTTACCATCCTGCTGTTGATGCTCTCCTTTTTGACCTACACTTGGCAGAGACCCTTCCCCCAGTCTGCTGCTCAGCCAAGTCACTTACGGCAGGGTCAGAGGTGAGTCCATGTCTCCTCACCCTCTGCCCAGAGTTTTGAGAAGTGCAGCCTCATGTAAGGTTATTTGCTTTACTGTTGAGCTTCATCTGGCCCTGAGGTTGTTTCCTATGTCATTCTTTTATGAGAGACATTGGGAAGTAGGACAAATTTGTCTTCTCTATTTAGTCCTCCTCCAAAATCCAGTGGTGGAGCAGGAGATGGTTAATGGTAAGCTAACACCTGGATTGGGCCCTAAGGTCACTAGAAGGGTGGATTGTCCACCTCTCTGGGCCCACACCTGCCCTCCTGCTGTCTGAACAGAGGGAAATCTGTGCTGCTCCAAGCTTGAACCCCTACGCTAGCACCTGCAAAACCTTCAGCCCCGAAAGTACTAGGCAGGTAATGGTTAGTGGGGATTGTGTATTCTTCTTTCCCCTTCCCTACCCACCAAAGATATACTACTATGTAAACACTGGGTATCTGTGCATGGGACCAGGGTCTTGAGGTGTATCTGTAGTGATTTACTAGCATGAACCTGCTAGGGTGAGCCCCCATCCATCTCGACCATCACCTTTCCAAGACATGCCCAGGGTCCCAGGGAGTCAGCCAGGTGGATGGGCAGAGACTGGAACCGTGTTTGCCATCCACCCAAAAATTCTTGGAGGGGACCAGCCATCAGCCCTGACTGCAATAGGGCAAATGCCCTCACTCACCGTACTATCACTCTGATCCCATCATTATGAGCATTTATTTAACCTGTGGCCTTCTCTCTAAACTAGCTTGTCAAAAACAGACCCGAGGGACAAGTGCATTACGTGAAAATAAACCTGCTTTATTGTTTCAAGCAAAATCACAGAATGGAACTTACAAGCTTGCCGCTGCAGACAGTGGGCATTTTTGGCAAAGGAGACTCTCCACTCTAATGGGGCAGACTGCTCCCTGAGAAAGGGCAGAGGGGCATTTTTTGCAACTCTTAGAGAGCAGTTATCTTAGTAGATGGGAAGGAGGGAGTGGACTTCTCCAGCAAGGGGCCTTTCTCCTTTGCTGGTTCCTAATCCCTTCTGGGCTGTAAGAAACAAACTCAGCCCTTCCTTGGAGCCTTGAACCAAGCAAGTAAGACTAGGCCTCAAAGCCTTTAGCCTCTCACTGAATGCCAGTATTGGAAAACAGTTAATACACGCCAGTCTTTGGAAATTGATGGCGGGTGGAGGGGTGGACCTAAAGTCAAAAATATTTGGGGCCATAACTACGGATTCCTCTCAAACAGGTCAGGCAAGTCCAAGAAAAGGGACTTAATAAACATCTCCGCCTTCTTCTCGGGTATAAAGTCATCCCACACCAAGGATTTAAGTGAGAGACAGCAGCACCCATATTAGATAATCTACCATAAGTCCTTGTTGGGTCCAGCTCAGAGCGAGGGTTAGCCAGTAGTGAAGTCACATTCTCTGTGTGTTTCTTCTCTCTGCAAAATTCCTTTTGGTTTTCCCCACTTTGCAACATGCTCACTGGATCACTTGGGGTTCCTTCGGAAACAACCCGATGCACTTGCAACAAATATTTCAAAGTACTTCCCACAGACGACTTAGATCACGTACAGCTACTCAGTGGTGTATACTGAGCAACTAAGCAGCTAGCCTTGAAACTCTCTATTCCTGCAATAAAGATTCAGAAAAGCTTGGGAGCCCTTAAGTGTCCACCTCCCATAAAATATTTTATATGCTTATATAGTTTATATATCTATAGATTATGTCTATAACAGCCCATAATGACTTGCATATTATATATACCCTCTTCATAACCATTATTCACATATATGTCAGCCCATAAATTTTGGGGGCCGGAGGATAGTACAGTGGGGATGGCATTTGCCTTGCATGTTGACTGAGTTTGATCCTGCAACCCATATGGTCCCCCCCCTGAGCACGCCAGGAGTAATTCCTCAGTGCAGAGCCAGGAATAACCCTTGAGCATCACCTGGTGTGACCCCCCTAAAAGTAAATAAAAACCCCCAGATTTAAACCCATGAACATCACATTTTTTTTGGTCTGTTAAGAAACTGTAATTTCCAAAAACAGCAAGCAGAGAGCCTTACGCCGTCTAGAGCTTCTTGCTTATATTTCTCCAAAGTGAGTTTCTAACTTCCATTTTTTTTCCTCTGGCTCCTTTTTAAACAACACCCAAACTCTTGCCCAATAAAAGACCACAATTTTAAGAGCTACACTAGACTTCCTTTGCACTAGGGTAGTATCTGGACTACAACCTCCAGATCATTACAATTGGCTTCCTCTCTCCCTTAATCCTCTAACTCCCAACTTCTTGGTATTTATCTGCTGGAATTCAGAACAAAAAGGGACCTCAGGAAATGGGGTTTCTTTACCTAAGTTAGCTTAGCTTTTCTAAAAACAAATGGGATTTCTTCTTTTTAATTTGTGGTTGTGGGTCACACCTGGCAGTGCTCAGGGCTTTCCTTCTGACTCTGTGCCATTCTTTCTTTCTTTTTTCTTTTTTTTTTTTTGCTTTTTGGGTCACACCCGTTGATGTCTAAGGGTTACTCAGCATCAGGGGTTACCTGGCCTGCTCAGGGAATTACTCCTTTGGTGCCTAGGGTACCATATGGGATGCTAAGATCTAACTTGGTCAGATGCATGCAAGGCAAATGCCCTATCCGCTGTAGCTATCGTTCCGGCCCTTCTGTGTCATTCTTGAGGGCTTGGAGGACTATCGGGTCAGGGATTAGTCTGGGTCATCTCCGCATTTTCAAGGCAAGCACCTGCACACTGCTATCTGGCCTTCCTTGTATTTTAAGAAATATTTGATATATTGGGCAAGCAGGTCCGTGAGGGGAAAACTCAATGTCTCTGAAATCCTGCACCCCAAGCCATGAAAATTCCCAGAGGCTTACAAAACAACCAGAGTGAAAATGATGAGCGGTGGGGCTGTGGAGAGAGCACAGTGAGTATGGGTGCTTGCCTTGCATGTAGCTTATTCTAGCTTACGTTGACATACGGGTCCCATAAGCCCAGCGGAGAGGATCCCAGCACAGAGCCAGAAGTAATCCCTGAGCACCACCACCAGATGTGACCCCATAGTGCCAAAAGCCAAAAATAAAAGTGGTGGGAGAATTGCTCTAAGTGAGAGATGGAAAGCAGCATCTAAGAAACTGAGCTGGAGGAAAGTCTTGCACACAAAGCCCCAGTAATGTGATGAGTTTTGTTTATATGCTTTGAAAGCCACTTGTTTTCCCCACTTTCTACAACTCACTTTGATGGGGGCTGTTTGCTATACTTGGCCTTACTATAATGCTCGCTAACTTCCTTCCAGCGTCACCCAATCTACTGACTTACCCTTGGAAAATGAACCAGGAACCCAATCCATAGCTGGGCTGTAAGACTCCGGTAGAAACAAAAGCAGATTTCAGAATCTGAAGGCAGCATCTCTTTATTATAGTTCTGGAGACTAAAAGAGGAACTAGCAGGCCCTGAATTCATCCCTGGGGAATGGACACAGCATTGTTAGCACAGGGGTTTGGAGACAGGAC
>JAJIBD010034885.1:0-43717 GCA_021461705.1 Cryptotis parvus
TCATGCCCAGTGGTGTTGGGGGCCACCAGGGCTGCAGTCAGATGTTGGGTAGGGGGGATGGAGAAAGTATTGGAGGTATATTTGGGGTCTCAAATTGGCAAAGCATGCTCTAGTCCTTTGAACTAGCTCTCCTTCCCCCAAATCTTTTAAAATACAAAATTCTTGTTGGCAAAGACAAAAGAAATGGATGCACTCCTGCACTGCTGTTAGTAGAAAGAGAAATTGATTTTTACCCACTCAGTGGATGGATAAACAATGCTTATAGAAAAAGAAATATCAGGGCTGGGAGGATGGCTCAGGAATAGGGCTCTTTACCTTTCTTGTGTGATAACCTGGGTTCCATCCTACATTGCAAAAATAAACAATCCATTTAACACACACAGATACACACAGATAGACACACAGACACACATACACATACCTAGCTAGAGAGACAGTACAGAAGGTTAGGCCCTGGCCTTGCACATGGCCAACCTAGGTTTGATCCACAGTACCATATATGATCCCCCAACACCTCCAAGAGTGATTTCTGGCACAGAGCTAGGAGTAAGTCTTAAGCACAGCTGGGTATCACCTCCAAACCAAAAATAGGGCCAACAGACAAAACATGGATCAGGAAGTCTTGTCAGTGGGTGGAACCTACTGCAAATGTGTGGGAGTCAGAGGTTAGGTAAGACAGAGAAAGGAACAGTGTACTAATAAGTACTGTAAATGATAATATCAGCCTAGAACTGAGTATTGAAAGTAGGCAAAAGGATATATATGATAGCCACGATGTGTAAGAGAAGGGGAGAGGGAGAGGAGGGGAGGGGAGGAGAAATAGGGGGAGGGAGGGAGGGAAGGAAAGAAGGAGGAAGGGAGGGAGGGAAGGGACAAGGGAGGGAGGAAGGACGGAAGGAAGGGAGAGAGGAGAGAAAGAGACAGAGAGAGAAAGAGAGAGAAAGAAAGAAGGAAGGAAGGAATGAGGGAGGGAGGAAGGAGCGAAGGAAGAGAGAGAAAGATAGAAAGAGAAAGAAAGAAAGAAAGAAAAGAAGGGGAAGGAAGGAAGGAAGGAAAGAAAGAAAGAAAGAGAAAGAAAGAAAGAAAGAAAGAAAAGAAAGAAAGAAAAGAAAAAAAGAAAAGAAAAGAAAAGAAAAAAAGAAAACAAGTTCCTGCCATAGAATAGACGAAGGCTGGGACACTGGTGGTGGAAAATGGGCACTGGAGGGATGGGTGCTGGAACACTGTATAATTGAAACCCAAATATGAACATCTTTGTAATTGTATATTTCATGGTGGTATAATAAAAATATTAAAAAATAAACAAAAATCCAGCCAAACAATTAAACAAAACCTAAAGAACCTTAAGTTTTATCTTGTTTGTGATTCAATAATTACATTTTTAGGTATTTAATGTAAGGAATAATGTGCAAAGATTTAGCTGCAACATTAAATTTTGCAGCACTGGTTATTGTAGCAAAAAACCTGGAACAACGTAGATGTTCAGCAATGAATTATTAGACAGCCGTGAAAAGTCATGTTGCAGGATAAGATTTAACGGGATAAAAAGATGTTTTTAAGTTAAACAGACTGTTAAACTATGTGATTAGATGCTATTTGGGGAGTGGAGTGGGGGAAATACTTAGGAAAGTGTATGGAAGGATTCCAGTAGTGAGGTTTATAGCTCCAGATGGTGGTAGGCTAATGGATAACTTTTCTTTCCCTTCTTTGGCAAGGCCTCTTAAACCATGTTTTGGAGATGGAGGTAGGGGTTATTCTTGGAGATACTTAGTTAACCAGGCTGACCAGGTGGGTCCATGCTGTTCTGGCCCCCAGTTCTGAAGACCACCAGGGTTACCTTAGCATTGCTCAGGTCCAGGAAGTGTGTGTGTGTGTGAGTGTGTGTGTGGGGAGGCTGGGGTCGAACTCAGGGCTTCACACATATTAGCAATTAATTCAGCTTACTGGGTTCTCTCTTAAGTGCAAATTCATTTTGTGCATCTCTTTTTAATGTCCCTGTGAGAAAGTACATTATAAAAGTATAATGTACTTTTATAATAAAAAGAGCAACTAAAATGAAATCCTCTTCATGGGCTGAAATATTTTCAGCTACTGGTTCACCTACAAACTGGTACCAACAACAGTGTCCTATAGCTACATGCTTTCTAGCACATTGTTTTTTTTGGGGGCCACATCTGCGATGCTCAGGGAGTTACTCCTGGTGCTGCACTCAGAGATCACGCCTGGCAGTGCTCGTGGAACCATATGGGATGCTGGGATCAAACATGAAAGGCAAAGTACCTTACCTGCTGTTCTGTCTCTGCACCCCACTTCTCACCCCTCAATTCTATTTTAACTCTAGAGCATTCTGTCCCATCTCTGGTAACACATATCAGTATCCCCTTCCAGCTGCTGATACTTTTGTCCTAAGGAAGCAACAACTGGGTTACTAGGTCTCTCTTGGATGCAGGGGTTCCCTTAGATGAATGAGGGTCCAGCCTGTCAAGTTCAAAATAGAAAAGCTCATAGGCCTGCTACATATATTGGGTAGGGAGCAGGGGGACCCCTGGTGGTGCTCAGGACTTAGTTCTAGCTCTGTGCTCAGGGATCACTCTGGCGGAGCTCTGGAGACTGTGTGTGGTGCTGGGGATCAACCCAGGTTGGGCTCATGCAAAGCAAGATCCTACCCTCTGTACAATCTCTCTGGTCCTGGGCCTAATATTTGCCAAGGCTGGGGCTGGAGAGACAGTACAGCAGGTGAGGCGTTTGTCTTGCACGCGACCAACCCGGGTTCAGTCCCTGGCATCCCATATGGACCCCTGAGCACAGCCAGGATTAATTCCTGAGTGCAGAGCCAGGAGTAACCCTTGAGCATTGCCAATGTGACCCAAAAAAAAAAAAATTTTCAAGGCTACAGCTCTTCCTGTCCTCTGTTTCTTGGAAGAAGTGAGTCCTGCTAAAGCTCACAGGACGCTGGGAGCTGTCAGGGGATCTAAATCCCCAGCTAAGTCTGGCTGAGTTCAAAGCTCTAACAGCACTGTTAGATGTCTGATCATCCAGGCTGGAGTCACCACTGTCTGCCTGAACTTCAGAGCGGAGACTCAGCACCAAACTCTACTGTCCATTCCCACCCCTTGGCTCACCTGACCCAAATCTCAGCAGGTTTCTTCCTGCTCCTGCTAATCAAGGGACATTGACCAGTTACAGCAGCTGAACTCAGTGGTTAGAGCACACACCAGACCACACACCACATAAGCTGTAAGGCCCTGGGAGGGGCTGAGAGAAGAAAAAATGATGGTGGGTGGGGCTGGAGCTGTAGTACAGCAGGGAGGGCATTTACCTTGCACACAGCTGACCCGGGTTCGATCCCTGGCATTCCATATGATTCCCTGAGCACTACCAGGAGTAAGTTCCTGAGTGCAGAGCCAGGAGTAACACCTGAGCATCGCTGAGTGTGACCCAAAAAAACCCCCAAACAAACAAAAATAATGGTGGAACTAGGAAGATAGAATAGGGGCTAAGGGGCATGAGAAGTAGGCATGAGCCAACCTGGTCTGATGCCTGTGGGCACTCCCTAGGAGGCCTGTGTAATCCCTGGCACTGCAGGGTCTGAGCAGTAACTAGGCCAACATCAGTCTTAGACACTTACACCAAACTGTCTGCCAGGATGGCTGAAACTCTTAGGGTTGGGTCCCTGTACCCTGAGCCCTGCTTGGGAGGTCCCACCATCTTTACTCCTGGGGAAGAAAAAAAAAAGGAAAGGCCAGTGCACCTTCTTCTCTGTGCCATCCAGTTCCTGTCTTACAGATCTTTTCTTTTTGGGTCATCACCTAGCAATGCTCAGGGATTACTCCTGGCTGTGCTTGGGGACCATATGGGATGGCGGGGATAGAACCTGAGTCAGCTGCGTGCAAGGCAAACACACTTCTCTCTGTACTATAGCTCTGACCCCTAAACCTGACTGCTTTTAATCTGATACATCTGACTGCTGTGACATCAAGATAATTGAACTTTGCTTGTGTCTCTCTCAGTATCTAGCACCATCTCCCAGTGGACACTAGAGGACATGGTTATATGATCAACAGGATTGAAAATAAAAGTAATTTTTTATTTTCTCTCTACCAGGGCCTTACAGCCTATGTGCTGTGTGCTTATAAGAAGCTCACATGACTCAACAATAAAGTACAATAGTTCTGATGCATGAAACTCCTTCATGATGGAATTTTTGAGCATGCGTGATTCTCTCTGTGCCCAGCGGCTGCTCCGACAATAGATTCATCACTTAACTTGACAGCTTTATCATGATGTGATTCTGGGGGTGGATTGTACTCTGTTTTCTTCTATGCATAGCCTTCTCCCCCTTCCCTTTCTTGCTTGCTGCCACGACCATGGAAGACTTGATTATGGTGCTCGCCAGCAGTCAGGCTTATTTTTTCCCCTAATATTTAAGATTATGACTCAATGGCGTTTATTGGAATCACTTTTTCAGATGAGGTGTTATTTAAGATGAGGGAAAATAGGACTGGCGCTATAGTACAGAAGTAGTGTGTTTGCCTTGTATGTGGTTTGGGCCTCAGCATCCCATATGGTTCCCTGAGCACTATCGGGAGTGATTCCTGAGTACAGAGCCAGGTGTAAGCCCTGAGCATTGCTAAGTGTGATCTCAAAATAAAACAAAACAAACAAACAAAAAAAGGAGTAGGGAAAATAAAAGGGGAAGAACAGGAATCTCCCTACATCGAGGGATTCTAAGCAGGTGCCAATGAATACATTTATTTTATTTTTTTAATTTTTTTAAATTAAATTTTATCAAAAAATTTTTTTATTATACCACCATGAGACATACAATTACAATGGTGTTCTTTCTTTCTTTCTTTTTTTTTTTTTTTTTCTTTTTGGGTCACACCCAGCAATGCTCAGGGGTTACTCCTGGCTCTGCACTCAGGAATTACTCCTGGCGGTGCTTCGGGGGACCATATGTGACGCCGAGGATCAAACCCGGGCGGCACAGGCCAGCCGTGTGCAAGGCAAATGCCCTACCCGCTGGACTATCGCTCCAGCCCCTACAATGGTATTCATAATTGATTCTTGATAATATAGAATACTGTATCACTGTATCACTGTCTTCCCGTTGTTCATTGTTCATCGATTTGCTCGAGCGGGCCCCAGTAACATCTCCATATGTCCTGTCTCATGCTAGTAGAGCCCAAGGGCATCTACTTGCTCCAGGAACATAAGAGCCACAATCCATTCGGAATGAGGTCTATAATTGTTACTGGTATTTGGCATATCAAATACAACACGGTTAGCTTGCCAGGCTCTGCCGTGCAGGTAGCATACTCTTGCAGTCATCTCTAAGTCCATCATTTAATGATGAACCGTGGAGCTGCAAGAGGCGCGCGTGAGCCGGGCTGTGATAGGCTGGTCTGCTGGGTGGAGGTCTGACGAGAGAGAAGTCGGATGTGGAAAATGGAGGCCCTCATGGAGTGGGGGTCGTCTGGCTTTTTGCGAGGCTCTACTGGGGTGGTGGGCCAGGGCTAGAACCCACCATCCCTCCCGGGTGCCTCGTGAGCGGCTGGTCACGGGGAGGGAGCCAGTAGCAGCTCTGCCCCCATGTCTGCGAGTCTCTGGACCAGCATACCTGAGCCAGATTTAAGAAAGACTGCTGCAGGGTGGAACTCGATGAGCCGGGCTCTCATAGGCTGGTCTGCTGGGTGGAGGTCTGACAGAGAGAAGTCGGATGTGGAAAATGGAGGCCCTCATGGAGTGGGGGGTCGTCTGGCTTGTTGCGAGGCTCTGCTGGGGTGGTGGGCCAGGGCTAGAATCTGCCATCTCTCCTGGGCTCCTTGTGAGCGGTTGGGCACAGGGAGAGCAAGTAGCAGCTCTGCCCCATGTCTGTCTCTGGATCGCTCGCCAGCACATATACTAAAATTGGAACGATACAGAGAAGATTAGCATGGCCCCCTGCGCAAGAATGACATTTCTTTTAAAAGTGAAGTTTAGCTCCCCCATAGAGTCCTGATTTTTTGTGTTTATCAAGGTGATCATCCTTAGTAGTGCTAGATGACATAATATCATGTCTAATTTTTTTTTTATTGAATCACGGTGAGATACACAGTTACAAAGTTGCTGATGATTGGGGTTCAGTCATATAATGTTCCAACACCTGTCCCTTAACTAGTGCACATTTCTCACCACCAATAACCTCTTTCACTGTATCACTGTCTTCCCGTTCATCATCGATTTGCTCAGTGGGCACCAGTAACATCTCCATATGACCTGTCTCATGCAAGTAGAGCCCAAGGTCACCTGCTTGCTCCAGGAACATAAAGAGCCTCAAACCATTCCATCAGGTCATGGGAATGAGGTCTATAATTGTTACTGGTATCTGGCATATCAAATACAACAAGGGTAGCTTGCCAGGCTCTGCCGTGCAAGGGTAGCATACTCTTGTAGTCATCTCAAAATCCAGCATTTATTGATGAACTGCATGGCCGCAAGTGGCTGCGTGAGTCAGGTTGTGATAGGCTGCTCTGTTGGGTGGATTTCAATAACCTCTTTATTTATTTATTTTTCATTCATTCATTCATTCATTCATTCATTCATTCATTCATTCATTCATTCATTCATTCATTCATTTAATTATTTATCCATTCACCTACTTATTTATTTACTTACTCACTCACTTATTCATCTATTCATCCATCCATCTATCCATCCACCCACCCACCCACCCATCCCATCCATCCACCCATCCCATCCATCCATCCATCCATCCATCCATCCATCCATCCATCCATCCATCCATCCATCCATCCATCCATTTTTTTTTTGCTTTTTTGGGTCACACCCGGCAATGCTCAGGGATTACTACTGGCTCTGCACTCAGCAGTTAATCCTGGCAGTGCTCCAGGGACCATATGGGATGCCAGGGATCAAACTCGGGTTACCCAAGTACAAGGCAAATGGCTTACCAGCTAGACTATTGCTCCAGCCCCTCAATAACTTCTTTTAGAGATGGGGCTACTCAGGGCCTTTTTCTGGCCTTGTGCTCAGGAGTGAACCCTGTCTGTGAGTGTGCATGGGGGTCATTCGTGGTGCTGGGGGAGTCAAACCAGGATTGGAGGGATGCAAGGCAAGTGCCTTACCCCTGTACTGTTTCTTGGTCCCTAACATGTTATCTGTGAATCAGGGCTTTGCAGCCTGCAGTCCATGCCCATGAAGCTCTTCAATTCTGCATGTCTTTGTGCCTGTCATTTTCTTCTCCCTCAAGGAGCTAATTCATAGTTATGATTAGACTCGCAGCAAGAGTCTGTGACCCAAAATATATTGAAAACAGAGTCTGTAATAGATGGTTCATGCAGAAATGCGCGTGTGGAGACAAAAGTTGGAGTTAAAGCTGACTGTTTGCAGTTAATGTTGGAGAAAACCCTCCTTGGACCATTTATTGATTAAAATTGGTAGATACTCCATGAAGCTAGCAGAACTTAGAGTGGCCTGAGAACTAGAATAAAGCTTGGATTAGCACAGCAAGTGAAATCAGCATGAAAGAGACTTTTGATCACACTTAGAGAAAAATATGCCTGCTGTCCAAAAGTATCAAGTATTATCCAAAATATGCCTGATGTTGTATTCTGTGGCTTTCTCTCTTTTTCTTTTCTATTTTTTAAACTTTATTTATTTATTTATTTAACAATTACAAAAATGTTCATGTTTGGGTTTCGGCCATACAGTGTTCCAGCACTCATCCCTCCACCAGTGCCCATTTCCCACCACCAATGTCTCCGATTCCCTCTTTTCTTTCTTTCTTTCTTTCTTTCTTTCTTTCTTTCTTTCTTTCTTTCTTTCTTTCTTTCTTTCTTTCTTTCTTTCTCTTTCTTTCTTTCTTTCTTTCTTTCTTTCTTTTTTCTTTCTTTCTTTCTTTCTTTCTTTCTTTCTTTCTTTTTCTTTCTTTCTTTCTTTCTTTCTTTCTCTTTCTTTCTTTCTTTTCTTTCTTTCTTTCTTTCTTTCTTTCTTTCTTTCTTTCTTTCTTTCTTCCTTCCTTCCTTCCTTTCCTTCCTTCCTTCCTTCCTTCCTTCCTTCCTTCCCTTCCTTCCTTCCTTCCTTCCTTCCTTCCTTCCTTCCTTCCTTCCTTCCTTCCTTCCTTCCTTCCTTCCTTCCTTCCTTCCTTCCTTCCTTCCTTCCTTCCTTCCTTCCTCCCTCCTCCCTCCCTCCTCCCCTCCCTCCCTCCTCCCTCCCTCCCTCCCTCCTCCTCTCTCCCTCCTCCCTCCCTCCTTCCTTCCTCCCTCCCTCCCTCCCTCCCTCCCTCCCTCCCTCCCTCCTCCTCCTTTCTCCCTCCACCCCACCCACCCTCCCTCCCTCACTCCCTCCTTCCCTCCCTCCCTCACTCCCTTCCTTCTTTACTTCCCTCCCTCCCTCCTTCCTTATTTCCTTCCTTATTTCCTTCCTTCTTCCCTCCCTCCCTCCCTTCCTTTCTTCTTTCCTTCCTTCCTTCCTTCCTTCCTTCCTTCCTTCCTTCCTTCCTCTCCTCCCTCCCTCCCCTCTCCCTCCCTCCCTTCCTTCCTTCTCTTCCCTCCCTCCCTCCCTTTCTTCTTTCCTTCCTTCCCTCCCTCCCTCCTTCCTTATTTCCTTCCTTCCTTTCTTCCTTCCTTCTTTCCTCCCTCCCTCCCTCCCTTCCTTCTTTTCTTCCCTTCCTTCCTTCCTTCCTTCCTTCCTTCTTTCTCCTTCCTTCCTTCCTTCCTTCCTTCCTTCCCCTTCCTTCTTCCTTCCTTCTCCTTCCTTCCTTCCTTCCTTCCTTCCTTCCTTCCTTCCTTCCTTCCTTCCTTCCTTCCTTCCTTCCTCCCTCCCTCCCACCCTCCCTTCCTTCTTTCCTTCCCTCCCTCCTCCCCTCCTTCCTTATATCACTCCTGGAAGACCATATGGGGTGCCAGGGATCAAACCTAAGGTCAGCCATGTGCAAGGAGAGCACCTTACCCACTGTACCCATTTCTCTGGCCCCAGTGTATCTGTTTTAAATACTGAAACCAGGTAGATGAGTACAATAGAAACAACAGCTATGATTGAATGGTAAAAATATTGTTTGTTTTTCTTGACAGGAAAACATACTAAATACTGATAAAAGTGCCTTAGATTCAGCTTTGCAGGGATTACAAAAAAAGAATTTTTTCTTGTTTTGTTTTTCAGGCCACACCTGGTGATGCTCAGGGGTCATTCCTAACTCTGCACTAAGGGAATAACTTGTGCGCGCTACTCAGGGGACCATATGGGGTGCCAGGCCACATGCGAAGCAAGTGCCTTACCTGCTATCTCTCTGGCCCCCCAAAGAACAATTTGGATGTGGCTCAGTTCTGGCCATTTTAAAGTGCCAAGTTTTGAGGATTGGCTGTTCACTCTTAGTCTCAGGCTGCAGAGATCTGATGCAGCATCTGGTGAAGGGTAGAAGGCTGTAGAAGCTCTTTGACATACTAAGCTGTTCTGAGAACATCTGAGCTCTGGGATTGCTTTCATGTGCTTCTTGACAGGTTTCTGTGGGCTGTTCTGTCCCATGTGTCTGGAGTGTGACATGGCGAGGCACTATGGAGAGTGCCTCTGTTTGCCAATGCTGCCTGGTTCCACCTTTGCACTGAGAACTGGCACCAGGGAGAGACACAAAATACGGGTGAGTATATTTCAAAGTGCGTGAGAATGTGGTTCTCTCTCTCTCTCTCTCTCTCTCTCTCCTCTCACACACACACATATGCATGGACACAGATTCTTAAAAACACTCTTGGTTCTTAGTGGGAACTTTGGGAAAGTAAAGCCATTTTATTTGTTTTTGTTTTGGGGCCACACCCAGCAGTGCTTTGGGGTTCTCCTGGCTCTGCACTCAGTGATCACTCCTGGCAAGGCTCAGAGGATCAAATAGGATGCCAGGGATCAAATCTGGGGCAGTTGGGTATAAGGAAAGCAATCTACCTGTTGTACTCTTTCCAGGCCCTAGGAAAACATTTTTGACATATTCACTGCAATGATATATGCTCATCAAAATGTCACACTGGGGGCCAGAGTGATAGTACAGCAGGTAGGGCAGTTGCTTTGCATGTGACCAATTCACATTCATTTCCCAACATCCCGTATGGTTCCAAGCACCGCCAGGAATAAGTCCTGACTGCAGAGCCAGGAATAACCTTGAGCATCACTAGTTGTGACCCCCAAAAAGCCCTTTCCAAAAATACACCGCACACTGTGAAGGTTTTTAAGGGGCTGAGTAGAATGCAGAAGATTGTACTGGCTACCTCTGCTTCTCTCTTGTCCTATCAGAACATTGCAGAATTTATATTGGGCTTTAAATGAAGCCTATGTGGTAGATGCAGAATTCACTTTGGGGGTGTGCTTCAGGGGGCCTCCAAAAAGTCAGTCAATCTCCAGCAGGGTGGAGTCTGGGCTGCAAGGAGAGGTTTAGTGATATAATGACCACCCTGGACAGTGGACAGTTTTAAAAGTTTTCTCTTTCTGGATTCACGTGGAACAATCCCTAAGATACATCTATGGGGCACTGCCTTAGCAGTGCTCATGGGTCCCAGTGCTGGTGGTGGTCAGTGTGTCTGTGCCTCCCCCCAACAGTGATGGGAGGGAGGGTCACCAGAGTTACCCCTGGCCGTGCTGGGGGTGGGGGTTATGGAATGTGCTACTGGGGTTGAACTCAGGGTCTTGGGCATACCAGGCAAGCACTCTAGTCTTTTGATGGGTCTCCATGACCCATACTTTGTTTTTGTGTGTATTTGGAACATACCCAGTAGTGCTCAGGGCTTACTTGGTAGACTAAAGGACCCTATGGGTTTCTGGGGATCAAACCTGGGTCGACTTTCTGCAAGGCAAGTGTCTTACTTGTTGTAACTATTCCTCCCATCCCTGTAAGATACATTTTTTTTTTTTTTTTTTTGGGTCACACCGCGATGCTCAGGGGTTTCTCCTGGCTCTGCACTCAGGAATTACTCCTGGCGGTGCTCGGGGGACCATATGGGATGCCGGAGATCGAACCCTGGCCGGCACAGGCCGGCTGCGTGCAGAGGCAAACACCCTACCCGCTGGGCTATCGCTCCGGCCCTAAGATACATTTTTAAAGTGGAAAAAAGGACACAGACATAGATGTATGTGACTAGTTACTGCATAGATGGGTGGGCTCTGGTGGCCAAAGAAGTCACTAACAGTGGCAATTCCAGGCATGCAATTAGGTGGCAGTTGGGTTGGGGAGAAGATACAGAGGGAGTGTCCTTTCTCTTCCTTTCCTGTTGGCTATGGGCATTTTTTAAATTATTTTTAAAATTTTATTTAAACATCATGGTTTACAAAGTTGGTCATAGTTCAGTTGTCTCAAGTATTCATCATTCCAGCACCAGAGGCTATGGGCATTTTGGACCATGTGCATTTATTGTTTACTCCAAAGAAAAATTGATAAATATTAGGGCCGGAGCGATAGCCCAGCAGGTAGGGCGTTTGCCTTTGCACGCAGCCGGCCTGTGCCGGCTTGGGTTCGATCCCCAGCATCCCATATGGTCCCCGAGCACCGCCAGGAGTAATTCCTGAGTGCAGAGCCAGGAGTAACTCCTGAGCATCGCCAGGTGTGACCCAAAAAAGAAAAAAAAAAAGAAAAATTGATAAATATTAAAACCAGAGAAAACAGAAAAATATTTATGAAAAATTGTCACTTCCGGTCTAAAGCCTCAAGGGCAGGTGTCTGAATTGCAGGGACTGATAGCACTGGAGGCACCTGTCCCTGGCGTGGACCGAGGGGCTATGGGTCGGGGAGCCTGGAGCGGTGGGACTTGGGTGATGAGTGGACGGGCGGTGCTATGGCGGCAGACCAGAGCCCTGGGCTCCCCCTAGGGCACAGTGTGTGAGGACTGGCTGGCGGTGCACTGCTGCTGGCCTTTCTCCATCTGTCAGGTGGCCCGAGAACTCAAGATGAGGCCCTCCCAGCTCTACGAGGTCTATGCTACACCACCGACCAAGGACACTCTACTGTGATGGGGCTGGAGAGCTCCTCCCTCCTCCTCGCCCTCCTCCCTCCCCTCTTCTTCCTTCTCTCCCTCTCTCCTCTCCCTCCTCCTTTTCCTCTCTCTTCCCGTTCTTCTCCTTTCTTCTTCCCCTCTCCTCCTCCACTCTCCTGCATTCCTCCTCCTCCCCCTCCATCTTCTCCCCACTCCTCCCTCTCCTTCGCCATCTTCCTCCTGACTCTCCAGCACCCTTCTTTCTAAGCCCTCCAAGTAGAAAGATGGTTCTTCCTAAGTAATCACTGAAATCATCTCAATTAAATATTCTTTTACCATCCTGCTGTTGATGCTCTCCTTTTTGACCTTACACTTGCAGCAGAGACCCTTCCCCAGTCTGCTGCTCAGCCAAATCACTTACGGCAGGGTCAGAGGTGAGTCCATGTCTCCTCACCCTCTGCCCAGAGTTTTGAGAAGTGCAGCCTCATGTAAGGTTATTTGCTTTACTGTTGAGCTTCATCCCTGGCCCTGAGGTTGTTTCCTATGTCATTCTTTTATGAGAGACATTGGGAAGTAGGACAAATTGTCTTCTCTATTAGTCCCCTCCTCCAAAATCCCAGTGGTGGAGCAGGAGATGGTTAATGGTAGCTAACACCTGGATTGGGCACTAGGGTCACTAGAAGGGTGGATTGTCCCTCTCTGGGCCCACACCTGCCCTCCTGCTGTCTGAACAGAGGAAATCTGTGCTGCTTCCAAGCTTGAACCCCTCGCTAGCACCTGCAAACCTTCAGCCCCGAAAGTACTAGGCAGGTAATGGTTAGTGGGGATTGTGTATTCTTCTTTCCCCTTCCCCTACCCACCAAAGATATACTACTATGTAAACACTGGGTATCTGTGCATGGGACCAGGGTCTTGAGGGTGTATCTGCAGTGATTTACTAGCATGAACCTGCTAGGGTGAGCCCCCATCCATCTCGACCATCACCTTTCCAAGACATGCCAGGGTCCCAGGGAAGTCAGCCAGGTGGATGGGCAGAGACTGGAACCGTGTTGCCATCCACCCAAAAAATTCTTGGAGGGGACCAGCCACTCAGCCCTGACTGCAATAGGGCAAATGCCCTCACTCCTGTACTATCACTCTGATCCCATCATTATGAGCATTTATTTAACCTGTGGCCTTCTCTCTAAACTAGCTTGTGAACAAAACAGAACCGAGGGACAAGTGCATTACGTGAAAATAAACCTGCTTTATTGTTTCATGCAAAATCACAGAATGGAACTTACAAGCTTGCAGCTGCAGACAGTGGGCATTTTTTGGCAAAGGAGACTCTCCACTCTAATGGGGCAGACTGCCCCCTGAGAAAGGGCAGAGGGCATTTTTGCAACTCTTAGGAGCACAGTTATCTTAGTAGATGGGAAAGGAGGGAGTGGACTTCTCCAGCAAGGGGCCCTTTCTCCCCTTTGCTGGTTCTAATCCTTCTGGGCTGTAAAGAGCAAACTCAACCCTTCCTTGGAGCCTTGAACCAAGCAAGTAAGACTGGGCCTCAAAGCCTTTAGCCTCTCACTGAATGCCAGTATGGAAAACAGTTAATACACGGCCAGTCTTTGGAAATTGATGGCGGGTGGAGGGGTGGACCTAAAGCAAGAGTATTTGGGGCCATAACTTCTGGATTCCTCTCAAACAGGTCAGGCAAGTCCAAGAAAAGGGACTTAATAAACATCTCCGCCTTCTTCTCGGGTATAAAGTCACCCCACACCAAGGATTTAAGTGAGAGACAGCAGCACCCATATTAGATAATCTACCATAAGTCCTTGTTGGGTCCAACTCGAGAGGGTTAGCCAGTAGTGAAGTCACATTCTCTGTGTGTTTCTTCTCTCTGCAAAATTCCTTTTGGTTTTCCACTTTGCAACATGCTCACTGGATCACTTGGGGTTCCTTCCGGGAAACAACCTGATGCACTTGCAACAAATATTTCAAAGTACTTCCCACAGACGACTTAGATCATGCAGCTACTCAGTGGTGTATACTGAGCAACTAAGCAGCTAGCCTTGAAACTCTCTATTCCTGCAATAAAGATTCAGAAAAGCTTGGGAGCCCTTAAGTGTCCACCTCCCCATAAAATATTTTATATGCTTATATAGTTTATATATCTATAGATTATGTCTATAACAGCCCATAATGACTTACATATTATATATACCCTCTTCATAAACATTATTCACATACATGTCAACCCATAAATTTTGGGGGCGGAGTGATAGTACAGTGGGGATGGCATTTGCCTTGCATGCAGCTGACTTGGGTTTGATCCCTGGCATCCCATATGGTCCCCCTGAGCACGCCAGGAGTAATTCCTCAGTGCAGAGCCAGGAATAACCCTTGAGCATCACCTGGTGTGACCCCTAAAAGTAAATAAAAACCCAGATGTTAAACCCATGAACATCACATTTTTTTTGGTCTGTTGAAAACTGTAATTTTCAAAAAGCAAGCAGACACACAAGCGTCTAGAGCTTTTCTGCTTATATTTCTCCAAAGTGAGTTTCTCCTTCCATTTTTTTTTCCTCTGGCTCCTTTTAAACAACCCCCCAATCCCTTGCCCAATAAAAGACCACAATTTTAAGAGCTGAGACTCAGACTTCCTTTGCACTAGGGTAGTATCTGGGCTGGCCACCTCCTGATCATTCTAAGTCATTCTGGCCTGCCTCTCCCTGTACTCCTCTAACTCCCAACTTCTTGGTATTTATCTGCTGGAATTCAGAACAAAAGGGACCTCAGGAAATGGGGAGCTTTTCCTAAGTTGCTTAGCTTTTCTGGGAACAAATGGGATTCTTCTTTTTAATTTGTGGTTGTGGGGTCACACCTGGCAGTGCTCAGGGCTTCCTTCTGACTCTGTGCCATTCTTTTCTTTCTTTTTTTTTTTTTTTGCTTTTTGGGTCACACCTGGTGATGCTCAGGGGTTACTCAGCATCAGGGGTTACCTGGATCTTTGCTCAGGAATTACTCCTGGTGGTGCTCAGGGTACCATATGGGATGCCGAAGATCGAACTCTGGTCAGATGCATGCAAGGCAAATGCCCTATCCGCTGTGCTATCGCTCCGGCCCTTCTGTGTCATTCTTGGAGGGCTTGGAGGACCGTATGGGGTGCCAGGGATTGAGTCTGGGTCATCTGCATGCAAGGCAAGCACTCTACACACTGTGCTCTCTGGCCCCTTCCTTTTGTATTTTAAGAAAATATTTGATATATTGGGCAAGCAGGTTCGTGAGGGGAAAACTCAATGTCTCTGAAACTCTGCACCCCAAGCCATGAAAATTCCCAGAGGCTTATAAAAACAACCAGAGTGAAAATGATGAGCGGTGGGGCTGGAGAGAGAGCACAGTGAGCATGGTGCTTGCCTTGCATGTAGCTGACCTGGGTTTGGTGACATATGGTCCCATAAGCCCAGCCAGGAGAGATCCCTTAGCACAGAGCCAGGAGTAATCCCCTGAGCACCACCAGATGTGACCCAAAAGCCAAAAGCCAAAAAAAAAAAGTGGTGGTTTAATTGCTCTAAGTGAGAGATGGAAAGCAGCATCTAAGAAACTCTGAGCTGGAGGAAAGTCTTGCACACAAAGCTGCCCCCAGCAATGTGATCGCGGGGTTTGTTTATATGCTTTGAAAGCCACTTGTCTTCCCCACTTTCTACAACTCACTTTGATGGGGGCTGTTTGCTATACTTGGCCTTACTATAATGCTCGCTAACTTCCTTTCAGCTCTACAATCTATGACTTACCCTTGGAAAATGAAGCCAGGAACCCAATTCATAGCTGGGCTGTAAGGCCTTATGGTGGTAACAAGCAGATTTCAGAATCTGAAGGCAGCATCTCTATTGGTTAGTTCTGAGACTAAAAGAGGAACTGAGCAGGCCCTGAATTCATCCCAGGGGAACTGGAACAGCACTGTAGCACAGGGGTTTGGAGACAGGACCAACACCTGACCGTGGGCAGCTCTGCCTTTCCCCATAAGCCAACAGCGATGCCACCGCCACGTCCCTCTTTCTGCGTTTGCCCTCTTTCACTCACCACTTGGCAGAGAAAACGAATGCTTTGGGACTTCATGTGTCTTATTACCACCTTCCCCTGTGATTATCTGGGAGGAGGGCGTGGTAAAGAAATCCAAGGTATTCATCCCATGTAGAGATGGTGCCCTTTTGAGACCTGCAAGTGGCAGCTTGAGACAGAAGAAAACATTCCCAGGAGTTCAAAATCAGTCTCTTACTCCACTAATCACTGGGCCGAAGTTTGTGCATCCTCCTAAGCAGGGCTGGATTGATTAGAGGCTGAAGATGGATGCTTTAGGGCATATTATGAGTCTGGATCTTAAAGCAATGAACTACCCACCTAAGGCTGCCTTTGTGCTACTGTCTCTGATGATCAAGGTAACATGCGCTCTGCTAAATGAAATTCTCTTTGTCCTAAAACAAGGGAGAAGAGAAACGCAGGGTCCTGAGCATCTCCTGTCCTTGGAAATTTCTTTTAACTGTGCAGTGACTCTCAGGCTACTATAGATCATTTTATGCTTTTTCTAAACGGGCTTAGAATCTCTTTAAATCACGTGTTCTCTATGATTTATTTTGGAACAACAAAAAAGAAGGCATGGTTATGGCTAAGTTTTAAATACTTAGACCTAAAATAGCTTTTTTATAAGCATTGCTGTCTGTCATCTCTCTTATTTATTTATTTATTTATTTTTGCCTTTTTTGGGTCATACCTGGCAATGCTCAGGGGTTTCGCCTGGCTCTGCACTCAGGAATTACTCCTGGCGGTGCTCGTGGGGACCATATGGGATGCTGGGGATCGAACCCGGGCCGGCACGGCGCCGTGCCAAGGCAAATGCCTTACCCACTGGGCTATCACTCCGGCCCCTGTCATCTCTCTTAGAACATGGGTCTTTGCTTTGTTTTTTGTGCTCAGGGCCTGTTCAGGTGACCCTATGAGAAACCCTTGGGGATTGAACCCATGTCAGCCACACACAAGCAAGTGCCTTATTCCCTTACTCCGGCCCCCACCAGGGATTTGTTTTTAATCTACAATTCTTTATGTACCCAATCAGCAAGTTCTCAAGGAAGCTCTGGGGGTCAGAAGGGGAAAGACCCTGGGATTGGAATGGAATAGAATGAAGGTGTGAGGGGGACGCGGAGGCCCAGTGGAGTCAGGGGAGAGAAGACGGGCTAGAGGCAATGCGCAAGCAGCGGTGGCCTGGCTGGTCAGAGCATCTGCGAGACCACTCTTTCCCTTCAGTGCTCAGACCTGAGTGGACAGATGGGTCAGACCAAAAACAGGAAGGTATCTGATGGCCAACCCTTTCATTCACCATTGAGGTTGCCAATGTGTAATAAGCAGGCAAGAAGAGGATTATCTTTGACAGCAGCGCAGAGGAGCAGGAGGGATGAGCCTGGTGGGACACAATGCATTTGCTGTTCTCCGTCTTGGCCCTGTGAGTAAGCAGTGGGTGAAGATTTGTTTTCCCTAGTGTCCTTCGGTCTTGGCAGCCAGTCTGTTGGTATTTCCATATCCTTCTGATGGCCAAGGAAAGTCTCTGTCAGGCAGTTTTCATCCATGCAGATCTTGGTTCTCTTCAGCCCCTTTGCTACCAGTCCTGGGGAAAGGGTCTGTGAGGGTGAGAAATATTTCAGAATTGACTGGGTGTGGAACAATAGTTCCAGCCAGGGAAGAAGAACAATAGTTCTTAAAATTTTGTAAGCTGACACCAGAGCTATAGTACAGCGGGTAGAGTGCTTACCTTGCACCTGAGTTCAACCCCCTGCACCCCAGAATCCCATCAGGAGTGATTCCTGAGTGCAGAGCCAGGAGTAAGTCTCGAGCACCTCTGATTGTGGTACCCCCTACATTTTGAGATGCTAGAATCTCAGTTCATCTAATTGGGGATACATAGAGTCTCTTTGCTTTCTTATTACTGGGGATGTTAATGTTGGCCTTTTGATTAAATGGATGCATCTTAGATGCATCTTAGTTCCAGTTTTCTCCTTTGTAATGAGAAAGTATCTTTTGAGGAGAAATTTGGAGCTCTTCAAGACACTCAGGCGAAGTGACGTGTGCAGACCCAGATGCTCCTGACATCAGTTTCAGCAGGGGTTCAGTCCTAGGTCTGATCCCCAAATCATGAGCCAAAGAGGGGAAAGGGAGTGTGGGGAGAAGGACAGAAGGAGCGAGAAACAGAGACAGAGATAGAGACAGAAAGAGAGAGACAGAGACAAGCCACAGAAAGAGACAGATGCAAAACTCGTATTTTCTGAAATACACAAAACTAGTATTTTCTGAAAGAGAAAATGTGGGAATTCAGTGTGGAATCTCTGATAACAGAAAGGACATTTCAAAACCATCTTTGAAAAAAGTTGCTTTTTGCTTACTACAGTCTTTGTTCTCAGAGTTGTGGGTATGCTGAGGGCACTGTGTGCAGTACTAGGGATCAAAGCAGCATGTGCAAGGCAAATACCTTATCTCTGGTCCTCTCCAGCCTCAGGAAAGTGAGTTCTTAAGTCCCTGCGGTACTGCAAAGCTAGTGCCTGACGTGCACTGCTTGTTTAGAGATGGGGTGAGGCTGGAGAAAAGCTGCATCACAATGGGGTTTTAAATGCAAGAGGAAGGGCCAGTATAGCACAGTGGGTAGGGTGCTTGCCTAACACTCAGCCACCCTGGCTTCAATCCCTGGCATCCCATATGGGCACTACTAGGAGGAACCCCTCAGCATTGCAGGGTGTGGCTCAACAAACAAACAAACAAACAGACAAACACAAATGCAGAGGAATGAGAACCGGGACAGTGGCCCTGAGTTCTGAGGCTGAGCCTATCAGGGTCTTAACTAGTCAGCCCAGGCAAGTTCAATGACAGAGTGTGCCAAGGACATTTAATTTCTGTTCACTGGCACCATGGAGGAGGGATGTCATCAAAATCACAAGCCAGGAGCCAGAGCGATAGTACAGCGGATAGAGTGCATGCAGCCAACCCGGGTTCAGTCCTGGCATCCCATATGGTCCTCCTGAGCACCACCAGGAGTAATTCTTGAGTGCAGAGCCAGGAGTAACCCCTGAGCATTGCTGGATGTGACCCAAAAAAGAAAAAAAAAAGTCAAAATCACAAGCCAGTTGTGCTAGCCAAAACAGGTCCAATTGCAAATCAGAATGGACATTTAAAAAAAACCCTTGTCGGACTCTCATCCACTGCTGGTGGGAGTGCCGACTGGTCCAGCCCTTTTGGAAAACAATATGGGCATTCCTCCGAAAGCTAGATATTGAGCTCCCATTTGATCCAGCAATAGCACTCCTGGGAATATACCCTAGAGACCGAAAAACACATAGCAGAAACACTATCTGTACTTCTTTATTCATCTCTGCGCTATTCACTATAGCTAGAATCTGGAAACAACCTAAATGCCCGAGAACAGAGGACTGGCTAAAGAAACTGTGGTTCATCTACACTATGGAATACTATGCGGCTGTCAGAAAGGATGAAATTATGAAATTTACCTGCAGATGGATGGACATGGAGTCTATCATGCTGAGTGAAATTAGTCAGAAGGAAAAGGACAGATATAGAATGACTGCATTCATTAATAGGATATAGATACCAGTGTTTTAATAAATATGGGAAATGGTAATGGCAGATTAAAACTCACCACTAAATATACACAAAGAGACTTAAGTGATAAACTCTAAATATCTGCAGGGCTAGCCACAATGTGTAAAATAAGAGGGAGAGAGATGCAGAGACAGAGAGAGAGAGAGAGAGAGAAAGAGAGGAAACTGGGGTACCTGCTATTAAGGCGGGTGGGGGACGGGAGGGGTGGGGTACATTGGTGGTGGAAATGGGGCACTGGTGGAGGGATGGGTGCTGGAATACTGTATTACCAAGAACCAATTATGAACACCTTTGTAATTGTATGTTTCACGGTGGTATAATAAAAAAATTTAAAAAAAAAACCCTTGTCAATTGTGTGGAGTGGCCAATCCAGATAACCAATGGGGTGTTCCGGGTTGCAGGTGGGGTCACTGTAACCTTACACCTTGTACCTGCAACAGGGGAGGAGGTGAGGTGATGAGTTCAGATAGAGAACACAGCTGAGGGGGTGGGGCAGAGATGACTCAGTGGCTAGAGCACTCTGTGCATGCCACAAGCGACTGCTGTTTTATTTCTCGGGTCCTGTTCAACTCTGGGCCTCATACCCAGTCCTCCTGTGGGCAAAACCTGCACTCCAGCCCCTGAGCACTGCAGGTGTGGCCCTGAAAATAAAGGTGAGAGGCTGTGATAAAAGAGATTTGTCATATGGCTTTGACCCTATGTCATTTGCCGGCTTATCAGAAAGACAAGGAGAGCAGGTAGCTCTTTCATTGAAGAGGATGGGCAAAACTGGAAATGAACTCATGAAGTGTGCTCGGGATACAGAACAGCCATTGTGTTCCCATGCCAGTGATCCAAGACCACAACTCTCCAGGCTCTGCTTCTTCCTCAGGTTGCCTGACTGTGTGTGGGTTCGACCCTTGGCACCCATCTTATCCCTGTTCAGCTTAGCTGGGAGGAGCCTTGGGGACTCCTGAGCACCATTGGGTGGGGTGTGCCCCCCACCCCAACAACCATCAACAACAAAACTTTTCCTCTCTCACATTTCAAGCTGTTGCCATGCTCTTTGTATATTTATCATTGCCCTGAAAAAGGCAGATGGTGGTATAAGAGTAGGCTTGGACTCTAGTTCTTGTGACCTTCACACCCTGTGTTCCTCCCCAGGTTGTAAAGCTCTGCATCAGGGTGTGATTCGCTTGCTGAATTTCTCAGTAGAGAACTCTGCCAGGGAATTTCCTTCCCATCTCTACTAACTTGAACACTAAGACCAAGCTCTATTATTTGTTTGCTTTGGGGCCACACCTGGTGGTGCACCTAGCTCTGCACTCCGGGACCACTCCCTGCAGGTGTCAGGGGAACCATCTGCAGTGTCAGAGATTGAACCATGCCCAGCAGTGTGCAAGCAACTGCCTCACCCCTGTGCTATCTCTCCAGCCCCAGCCACGTTTTCTTTCTTAAATAGGTAGAAAAGTTTATTTATTCTGCTTTATGTCTTTTTTGGGTCACACCTGGCAATGTTCAAGGGTTACTCCTGGCTCTGCACTCAGGAATTACTCCTGGTGCCTCTTGGGGTTCAAACCCAGGACAGCCATATGGAAGGCAAATGCCCTACCCACTGTACTATCGCTCTGGTCCCCAAACAAGCTTTAATCCAGGAGGATTTGTCTCTCTGAGTTAAACCTTCTGCCTCACGTGACCCAAAACTCATCCCCATCCTCATTCTCACTATCTCAGCAGCACACCATCTATTCCCACCTCAGCCACACTCCTTGTCTGTTTATTGCTTTATCTTAAACCGTGGGTGGTTTAAGATCAGGGTTGGAACCCTAATTCACAATTATTGCCATGGACCAGTCATTTCACCTTTGAGCCAACATGCTAATCTCTAGAATGAGGTAATAGCAATAACTCCCCTCACAGGTAGAAAGGACACATACACACTGCTTGACACAGGGTAGGTGTTGATTGCTAGATGAGGGAAAAAAACATCTCCCTTAGGGACCCAGGGATGTGATGCCTTCAATATGCTGCTTCCTGGTTTGATCCTTGGAGCCCACCGTATCATTGACCCTGCTCTGCTGTGAGTAGCCTCAGGGTTCCTGATCATCTCTGGGTGGGGCTGTGGTCCCCACACTACAAAATTTATCCTCCTTCACATCTCAAACTAACTCTGACTCTATGTAGGTCACCGGAGCATGAGACGATTTCTTGCTCTGTATTCTGGGCACAAATATAGTCTCCCCCAGCCTTCACAAAGATCTCATGAGACCTTGGTGGCAGCCATGGCAAGAGCTGTTTGAGAGTCAGATTCTACAGCGTTGCTCTAGCATCTGCAGCTTGTTTCCCACTGGGGTCAGGCCAGGTGCAGAGCAGGGGTGCGGAGAGCCCTCTGCTCAGATGGTCTGTGCACACACAAGAACTGTTGCCTTTATAGCCGGCAGCAGTAAAACCTTTTAGAATAACTGTTTAGAGAAATTCTTGCAAAACTCTGGACTAACTAGAACCTCTGGAAGTCAGACACTGGTATTTCAAAATCTCAATTCTCAGCAGTGCACCAAAGCCTCAGAACCCTATGACTGAAGCTAAATAAAAACAGTGTTTGGACGGCCTTAGTGATACTTTTTTCTCTGCCACTTGTTGGCTGACTTCAACTGCCCTGAAATTCCATGCGACACATGTGTGGGAAAGCCACAAGGGAACAGTAAGTGTGGGATGCAGGAGGGTGGATGAGAGGCAAGTAGAGAGGAGGAGAGAGAGTGCAATAGCAGGGGTGTGGATGGTTGTGGTGACATGATTGTTTTATGATTCTACAGAATTACACATGAAAGGGGAAGTAAAGCAGAAAGGATGTGCCGGAGAGATAATCTAGTGGGTAGGGTCTGGCCTCAGTCATAATCCTGGATCAGAGCAGAAACCAAATGTTCCCAGGAACTGACCTTGACCCGCTTACTAAACTTTATCAACAGAACATAGAGAGCGAGCAACGACAAGGGGCATGATGGAGAAGCCGAGTGTGTTTCATTCCCAGCAGTCCCCTGACTTCACTCAGGGGTTTCCCCAGCACCCACTCCTGGCCAGGCTCTGAAAGTGGCAGTGTCAAAACATGCTTAAAAAAAAAGAAATTGGGCTCCTTTAGACATTTATTTTATTTTTTGTGGGGGTCGGGGGCACAACTCATAGTGCTCAGGGATTACTCCTGGCTCTTAACTCAGGAATCACCCCTGGTGGGGTTCAGGGGACCATATGGGGTGCTGGGGATCAAATCCAGGTCAGTCACATGCAAAGGAAGTGCCCTCCCTACTGTAGTATTGCTCCAGCCCTGTTAGAAGCTGTTCCGATGTGTGTTGAGAAATGGCGATGAACTCAGAGAAACAAGGCCAACATTTTCACAGTTCTGACACTTAACACAATACATGGGGGCAAGAGGCTACACTCCAGCTGGAGAAGCGAGTGAGGATAATAGTCTCACAGGCTTTGGTTCTGGGCCATGGCCTTGCTCTTAATCAACCCATTAATGTAGAAAACATCTTTTTTTGGGGGGTTGGGTCACATCCAATAATACTCAGGGGTTACTCCTGGTTCTGCACTCAGGAATTACTCCTGGAGTAATTCCTGGAAATACTCCTGGGAGACCATATGGGATGCCGGGGATTGAACCCAGGTCAGCAGTGTGCAAGACAAATGCCCTACCTGTTGTACTATTGGTTCATCCCCTCAAATCACTATGTTTATTAGGCTACATACTCTCTCCTCTCCTCCCGACCCCTACCCCAAAGCTACCCTGCTTCCACCTTTCCTGGAGGTCAAATGGAAAGACAGGGACCTATGCTTAGTCCTCAAAGAGTGGCAAGACACCTAGAGAGGAGGCAGATTATATTTAAATACAACTTACCTCTTTGGGGTTCTAGAAAAGCCACCTGCAGATTCATTTGGTGGCAAATATGACCTGTGAGGCGGAGGCAGTGGCTGTCGGGGTCTTGCTAAAAGTTGGCTTTCTCCGGAGGTCATTCTGTTGACCTGAATGACACCCACTTCGGTGGGCATATAAGACATTCATCTCTGGGCTCAAGGGGGTTGCTTCAGGCTGACACCCCTTAGAGGTGGCTGATTGGTCAGGCTTCCCGGAGGTGGGCTGGGAGGTATAGTGTTTGGCAGGAGGAGGGCTGTAGTTCTGAAATCTCACGGTTTTGACTTGCTGCAAGAGAAAGGAGAGTAAAGAGTGAGTCAGGAGCTTGGTTCTTATTTCTCTACACTTGTTCTTGCCATGTCTCATTATGCATTTATTCCACAAACACCTGGGTCAACCATGGGTGTCCATCCACTAAGCGTTGAGTGTCCTGGGGTTAGGTGCAAATGAAGAACACATAAAACTGCGCAAACAAATATATCAAGTGTATGATAGGCTGATGGCGAGAAAAGCATAGGATGCTGAAAGGAGAAGAATATCCAAGAGAAGTCAGAAAGGGACTAGCCAGGAAGACTTTCTAGAAGCAGAGCTACTGGAGTTTCGAGTAGGATCAGTATAGGAGGAAATCTCAGAAAGAAAGGCTGGAGTCAAGAGTGTCTGAGCTTTCAGCAAAACAGGGACCAGGAGGATTTGTCAATGGTTGAATCTAATACAAATGTGTGTGGGATAGAGGTAGGTAAGATAGAGAAGGAACCAGTATGCCAACAATTGTTGGAAATGGTAATGCCAGACTAAAACTGAGCATTGAACGTAGGTAAAGGGATATAAATGATAACCTCTCAATGTATGTACTGTAAGCCACAACGTGCAAAAGAAAGGGAAAACAGAGAGAAGAAAAGTGCCCGCCAGAAAGACAGGTTGGGGTGAGCGGAGGGAAACTAAGGACATTGGTGGTGGGAACTGTGCTCTGGTGGAGCGCTGGGTGCTGAACACTGTATGACTGAATCCCAGTCATGAACAGCTTTGTAATTGTCAATCTCACAGTGTTATAATAAATGTTTTTTAAAGTGAGCTTTTCCAAGAACTACAAGTTCTGCTCCCCCACTTTCCTCTCCACTGAGGTTTCTCTCAAGATCAACCCCTTCATTGGAATTTCCCCAGGTTAAGATTCCCATTTAAGGTTCCCAAATGTATTTGGTCTACTACCTCCTTTTCAGAAAAAAGAATCAGTCGGAGTCCCCTTGGATTCTACCTTCTTTTTAGCAAACAGAAAGCGTCTTGCCCCAATTGCCCTGGCAACAACTCCCTCCCCACTTCCAGCACCTCTCCAGGAGCAGCATTCCGCCCCCCCCCCCCAACTCCTGCTTTTGGAAATACTGATTTGGAGATTGAGGACACTCAGGGTCTATCCAGGTCCTCAGAGCAGTTTACCAATGGGACCCCTGCTGCCTGGATTTTGTATCTAGAATGAGGATTTGACTTAGCAGTCACCAAACATATAAAAGTGGGGAGATTGCCTAAGAAAATTAGGTGTTTATGTTTCTCTTAGAAAAATAAAAACAAACAAACAAACAAACAAACCAGATCTTGCATATGAAGTCTGTGCCCCATACAAAGGGAACAGCTGGCTGGAGGGAATTAGTAATCAACTTTTCCTTGCTGAGGAAAAGCTCAGCCTCTGCTCACTCTAATTCCACTCCCCCTGTCCTAGTACCTAAGCCTTGGGTACCAGGTAATATTGCTTTGGTCAACTCCTATTATTATAGAATTTATAAAGTATTCTGTGGTAGTACTTAAGAATGCATATTCTCCCCTGAAATCAAAGTGTTTCTCACTGAGAATCTAACTTGCTTCAAACTTTTCATACTCCTCATATGCAGCAGGGGTTGGGCACTTACCAAATACAGCTTGAGAACTGCATTTCTCAGCCTGGGCATTGGGACATGGAAACACTTAGAGCTATTTGAATACTATAATTAAAAACCCTCTGACATTTACATTGATTTACAAGAAACGTTTTGCAAATGTCTTTCCCTACACCTTTGAAGCTAGCCTACTTGAGAGAGATAGAAGAAAAATGCCTGTCATAGAGGCAGGCTGGGGTGGGATAGGTGGGGCAGGTGGGCAGGATAAAAGAGGGAAATTGGTGGTGGGAAGTGTATGCTGGAGAAGGGATGGGTATTGGATCATTCTATGACTAAAACCCAATCATGAACAACCTGACAACTTCAGAAGATTGTTGTCAGGATTAAATGAGATGGGATAAGTGAGATATTTAGCACAGAGCTTGCTTGCCTTGTCATTGTCACTTTAGCATGTGTTAAATAGGGGAGCCATGCATGTCATACTTTTCTCTTGGTAGGCATGGGGTGGTGGCAGTGCTGCTGCTGCTAGTGGTGGTGGTGGTTGGTGATCAAGGTGTGATGATCATGTGGCAGTAATGTGGCAGAGATGGTGGTGGTAATGGTGGCAGTAATGGTGGTGTGAGGATGGTGGGAGAGATGGTGGTGGCGCAGAGGGTGGGGATTATGGGGTAGTGGCCATGGCTCTGATGATATGATATTCAAGAAACTAAAAAATGAGTACCATGTAATTTTCTTTTTTTCCCTTTACTTTTTGGGTCATACCCAGCGATGCTCAGGGGTTACTCCTGCTCTGCATTCAGGAATTACTCTTGGTGTTGCTCAAGGGATCATATGGGATGCCAGGGATCGAACCTGGGTCAGCCGTGTGCAAGGCAAGTGCCCTACCTGCTGTGCTATTGCTCTGGCCCCAGCCATGTAATTTTCTTTTTTTTATTAAATATTTTATTATACCACCATGGATATACAATTTCAACGTTGTTCATGTTTGGAGGTTTCGGTCACGTAGTGTTCCAGCACCCCACCCTCCACCAGTGCCCATTTCCCACCACCAATGTCCCCAATTCCCTCCCGCCTCCCATAGCTTATCTAAATGGCAGGTTCTTTATCTCTTTTCTCTCTCCCTCTCTCTCTTCCTTCTCTAACACATTGTGGGTTGCACTACATACACTTAGAGGCCATCATGTGCTTTTTTTTTTTTTTTGCCTGTATTTAATCCTCAGTTCTAGGTTGGTATTAGCCCTTTCGACATTTATTCACACATGTTCCCTTCTCTGTCTTACCTAACCTCTGACTCCCACACGTTTGTGGTTATTTCCACTTTTGGTAAGACCTCCTGATGCATGTTTCGCCTGACATTGGATTTTGGTGTCATAATATATATATATATATATATATATATATTTATGTCATGCAAATAAATGCAGTCATTCTATATCTCTCTCTTTCCTTCTGACTAATTTCACTCAACATGATCCTTTCCATGCCCATCCATTTACAGGCAAATTTCATTAACTTCATTTTTCCTAACAGCTGCATAGTATTCCATTGTGTAGATGTACCGCCAGTTTCTTTATCCGGTCATCAGTTCTCAGGCATACTGGTTGTTTCCAGGTTCTGGCTATTGTGAATAGTGCTGCTATGAAAATAAAAGTGTGGATTGTGTTTCCGCTGTGTGTTTTTGGCTTCCCAGGGTATATTTTTCTCATGAAAAATGAGCTAGTTTTTCACTTTCAGAGACCCCGTTCACTCTCAGTGGAACAAACATCTCTGAATGCAGCAGTTATGTGTACCTAGGTCGAGAAGTCAACATGATGAATGACCTAAAACCTGAGCTATGCAGGAGGAAGAGAGAGAATGGAATGCCTTCAAAGGCATCAAAGAAATAGCTAAAAGGAAAAAGAACCTCCAGCTCCGGGCACATCTCTTTGACTCTGCCATTCTCCCTGCATTAACATACGCCTCAGAGACCTGGGCCCTACAAAGCAGGATGAGAATGCTATTCGGGTCTCCCAGAGAGGAATTGAAAGAGCTATGCTTGGAATATCACGCCTCACTCAAGTGAGAGAAGGAATTCGGAGTTCTGACCTCCGTCGCTATTCCAGAATCAGGGGACGCTGTCTCGTTTGCCAAGACATCGAAAATCAGATGGGCTGGACATGTAATACGATTTGGAGATGACCGCTGGACTAGAGCTGTTACCGACTGGATCCCACGGGATGTCAAAGATCACGTGGCCGTACACCTACAAGATGGTCTGACTTCCTTGTCAAGACCCTGAAGGAACGGCTTGAGGCTCTTCATATTCCTGAATCAACAAGATGCCATTGGGCTACATTGGCACGTGATAGGGTCCAATGGAAATATTACTGGCACCCACTTGAGCAAATCGATGAATAACGGGATTCAAGTGATCAAGTGATCAAGGGTATATTCCCAGGAGTGGTATGGCTGGGTCAAAAGGGAGCTCAATTTCTAGTCTTTGGAGGAATTTCCATATTGTTTCCAGAAAGGTTGTACAAGTCGACATTCCCACCAACAGTGTATGAGAGTCCCCTTTTCCCCGCATCCACGCCAGCACTTGTTGCTTTTACCCTTTTGGATATGGGCCAGTCTCTGTGGTATGAGGTGATATCTCATTGTTGTTTTGATTTGCATCTCTCTGATGATTAGTGATGATGAGCATTTTTTCATATGCCTTTTGGCCATTCGAATTTCTTCCTTGTCAAAGTTTCTGTTCATCTCTTCTCCCCATTTTTTAATGAGGTTGGCTGTTTTCTTCTTATATAGCTATACCAGAGCCTGATATATCCTGGATATTAACCCCCTATCAGATGGGTATTGAGTGAATATTCTTTCCCATTCTGTTGACTGTCTTTCTATGTTGGTCACTGTTTCTTTCGAGGTGCAGAAGCTCTTTAGTTTCATGTAGTCCATGTAATTTTCTTAATGTCACCTTTCCATCATTTCTTAAGCTTCAAGGATCTTCCATGTACCTTAGAAACATCCATGTCTTCTAGTGAAAAAAGTTCTAGACTAGAAATTAATGAATCTGACCTCTGGAGGTCACTATGACAGTTGTATTGTCGGTGGGGTGGGGGTGTCATTAAAACTCAATTTTACTCTGAGAAGTAGCTTAAATTTTCCTGTGTTTCACTTGTCTCCTCTATATTATGAATGATTATGTATTAAGTCCTATGTAAGATTTATACATCTTTTCTCACTTAATCTCCAGTACTATGTGGCTGTTATCTTCTTACCATCATTGTTGTTTTAAAGATTTAAAACAACACTCATTGCTGTTTTAAAGATTTAAAACAACATGGGGCCAGAGCAATAGCCCAGCGGGTAGGGCGTTTGCATTGCATGCAGCTGGCCCATGCCAGCCCAGGTTCGATCCCTGGCATCCCATATGGTCCCCGAGCACCGCCAGGAGAGTAATTCCTGAGCGCAGAGCCAGGAGAAACCCCTGAGCATTGCTGGGTGTGACCCAAAAAGAAGAAAAAAATATTTAAAGCAACAACAACAACAAACAGATCCAGAAAGGTGAAGTGTCTTGACCCAAGTTACAAGCTAGCAAGAAGCAGAGGTGGAATTCAAATCAATATTTTGAATTCTGGGCCGAGCTATAGCCCAGCGGGTAGGGCGTTTGCCTTGCCACACGGCCGGCCCATGCGGGCCCGGGTTCGATCCCTGGCATCCCATGTGGTCCCTCAAGCACAGCCAGGAGTAATTCCTGAGTGCTGAGCCAGGAGAAACTCCTGAGCATTGCCGGGTGTGACCCAAAAAAAAAAAAAAAAAAAAAAAAGATTTTGAATTTCATCTTTTTGACTGAAAACCAAACATGAACATCTTTTAATTGTATATTTCATGGTGGTATAATAATTAAAAATTATTCCATCTTTTATTATTTCCCCTAGCCACTACTGGGCATTAAGAGTTGTGTGAAACAGTCAAAAGCACGAGAGACATTCAGTAACACTCTAGTGGTGCTGTGGATACTGTCACCCTGTACCTTTGGGTGGGGATTCTATTGCGGTGGCAATTCTGTGCCCTTATCTACAGCCTTAGGAGCTGGCACACCACCATATGAGAACCTGAAGGGCAGTCTCCCAAATGACACACACTCCTACCTTTTCAGTGCCATTTCTTGAGTTTTCTGGTTTCACCAGGATTGACGGGTGGGGCAGCGCGAGGTGGTTTGGGAAGGGGCTCACTCTTGATCGGGACTTCTTTGCCTTCCATAATCAGAGAACTGGCTGCTGAGTGGATCCTTGTGTCACTGGCCCTGCTGATACAGGTAAGGGCCGGTTCCCCAGTAGAAATAGGCTTGGGTCCCATCTCCACCATCACTGGTGAGGGAGAGCTGGGGACCCCCTGTGGCTGGTAGAACTGGAATTGCTGAGGCCGGACCACCATGGTGGGACTTCGTTGGGGGAGCCCACCACCAGGGTGGGGATTCCTGATTGCACGGGTCTTTGTAGTGATCCATCTGGAGAAACAGGACAGAAAGATCAGCAATGGTGGGCTGGGGGCCAGGCCAGCAGCCTTCATCACCCTTAGAGTGAGGTGCTTTCCCCCTGGGACTGTGCACATGTACTCAGGTCTTTCTAAGGGGACCACGTTCTTTTATGAGAGCTGTATACAGATATTGGCAGCAATGTTTGTTGGCAGCAATGCCTTGCTGAATGTTTGGAGAATAGGGAGGCGTGTTTCAGGTATTTTGCTTCCCAGTTACTTGCCCTCTTCTGGCCTTTAAGTTGGAAAGTGAAGCCGACAGACCTAGAGAACCAACCTTGGGGTGAGAGGCCAACACAGAGACTAGGAGATCAAACATGGGACAAGGAGACAGAGGAGGCTGAAGAACACTGGAGAGAGAGGTCTGAGGGGGAGACAGAGGAAAGGAGCAAGAGAGACTCCTGACTGCAACTTGAAGACAATTGGAATCCAACAGCTCAGTCAGGCATGAGGTGGTGGGCCTGCTTTCTGTTGGAGCAGACATGGTGGGGAAGAAGTTAGGATTCAGCATGTGTGTATAGCGTGGCGCGCATGTGTGTGTGTGTGTGTGTGTGTGTGTGTGTGTGTGTGTGTGTGTGTGTGTGTGTGTATGGGGAACAGTGGGGCTGAATAGGAAATGTGACACCAGAGCCAAGGCAGCTTGGAAAGGTCTTTCTGGAGTGAGGGCTGAGTCTCTGATACAGGAAAGTCTCTGACAGGCTCAGAGGTCAGACTTGTCCCTAGTCACGTATGCCTCATTGCCTCAATGCTCTTGTCTTTGGTTAACTGGAGCTACTAACAGCACCTGTGGGTGCTGGAATGAGGGCTCCACTGTGTGGTATGCATCAAGTGTGAGGGCAGTATCTGGAGGATGCCAATAAGCCCGTGATTATTGGCTATCCTCACTTTTGGGTAGGGTAAAGGAAGTAACCTTTGGAAATGCAAGATCCAGGAGGTTGGGTTTGGCTCCTTCCTGGAGCTCATTCTTTTATTTATTTATTTATTTATTTATTTATTTATTTATTTATTTATTTTCTTTTTGTGGGTCACACCCGGCGATGTTCAGAGGTTACTCCTGGCTCTGCACTCAGGAATTATTCCTGGCAGTGCTCGGGGGACCATATGGGATGCTGGGGATCGAACCCCAGTTGGTTGGCTGAGTGCAAGGCAATCGCCCTACCCGCTGGGCTATCACTCTGGCCCCCAGAGCTCATTCTTTTTTGTTGATCCTATTAACTGAGGTGGTCTTTTGTCAAGGGCAGGGAGCCATTTTGTTATCTCAGGAGAGCCCAGCCACAGGACACAGGTTCTGTTGGAGACCTGGGAATGATGGGGAATTCCTTGCATTCTTGAGAAGCACAGTGGGCATTTTCTACTTAAAGTGTCCCAGCATTTAGGGAGCTATAGATGAGGCCAGGATGTGGCTTTGCAGGGAAGCACATGCCTTTTGCTTGTATAAAGTCCTGGCTTCCATCCCCAGCACTGTAAGGTACAATGCTAAGTAATGTCCAGTTTGGTGTTTGACCTTTGTGACTTTACAGACTCACGTGTGAATCTGTCACTTGCGTTCAGTGCCAAGAGCCTGTGCCATGCCTGTGTTCAGCATTGTAATTCCCTGTAAAGGTGGAGGTGAGCATGAAACGCAGGAAGATCCCATGGGCCTTCTTAGCTGCTGCCGGGCAGTCAAGCCACCATTCACACATACGACCTCGAGACACAGGCATTTATTTCCCCCGACAGCCCTGTGACAAGCATAGTCAATTCTTCTGTCCCTTCTCTTTGCTTTGGGGGAGATTGATAGCTTGGCCATCTCACCTTGGGAATGGAAGAAAACAAAATCTCAGGACTAGGTCCAGGGAAAATCCAAGTAGCAACAGATAGACATGTCCTTAGGCTCTGGGAAATGTGTGAAAAATATTTTTTTAATGCCCTATCTATGTATCTTGTTGGTTCCCAATTTCAATGCTTTCTCTAATATATTTACAGGCAATAGAAGTAGCAAATCTCATCATCAATGAAGCTCCTTGCAAGCTAGAGTAAGAGGGTGTGAAAGGAAAAAAGAGGGAGTGTCTGCTAGTGGTGTGTGCTTGGAGGAGGGCAAGAAGTCATCTACAGGAGTTCACATTCTGCATGAATCAGAGACCTGCTTAGTGAGGGGAATAATGACAGCAGTGATGAAATAATACCTTAAACATAGCTAATAGTTCTTAACAGCTTATTATGGTCCAGGTACTGTGGAATAGTCTTTTTTTTTTTTTTTTTTGGGTCACACCGGATATGCTCAGGGATTTCTCCTGGCTCTGCACTCAGGAATTACTCCTGGCTGTGCTCGGGGGACCATATGGGATGCCAGGGATAGAACCTGGGCCAGCATGGGCTGGCCTCATGCAATGCAAACACCCTACCCGCTGGACGATCGCTCCGGCCCCCTGTGGCATAGTCTTATGTGAATTATTTTAAGAAATACATGCAGTAGCCCTGATGAGATTAGCACTTTGTTTTTGGGACACTCTCAGCAATGTTCAGGGGCTACTCCCAGCTGAGAGCTTGGGGGTTGTTCCTGGTGGCAGCTTAGGGGATCATGTAGGGATAAGGGTATAACCCAGATCTCCTGCGTGCACTTGGCCCACTGAACTAGTTCCTCTGCTTTTACACCGCATATTTTGGGGAAGAAGGAGTAGGGGGAACACCTGGCTATGCTCAGAGGTTACTCCAGGCTCAGCACACAGGAATTACTCTGGAACTGGAGTGATATGATCTGCCTTACTCATGGGCCACCCAGGTGAGTTCGATCCCGGCATCCCATATGATCCCCTGAGCACTGCCAGGAGTAATTCCTGAGTGCAGAGCAAGGAGTATCCCCTGAGAATGAGAGCCACCAGATGTGACCTCAAAAAGACAAAAAAAAATGAATTACTCCTGGGGTGCTCAGAAAATCATATGGGATGCAGGAAACCTGGGACGTCACTGCAAGACAAGTGCCCTACCAGCTGTCCTGTCACTCCATTTCTGTTTTACAAGTGCAAAAACAGAAGACTGATGAGATCAGCAATTTACCACAGGCTGCAGGGATTACTTATATGGTGTGTGTGTTAGGGGAGGGAGCAGCTGGAGGGATGTAGATAATGAAAAGGAAGATGAAGAAAAGACAGTGAATTAAGAAGCAAAAACAGTGAAGTGGGGATCAGATGCATGGTGAAAAGGTGGAGCTAAGATGCTTCCTTTATATTTATTGGACATTTTTTGATGTTGCTTAAAATTTGGGAGGGCTGGGGGGGTTTGGGCTGTATCTTGCAGAGACATAGTACGGGAGATAAGGCACTGTCTGCTGTGACCTTGGTCCTACCTTTTACTTTTAAGTTATATTACTACATTACTTTTGAGTAGTAATACTACATTTCATATTTTATGAAAAAAATCTGCTGAGATATTCCAGAACCTGTTTTAAACTGGGGATGTAGAACAAATCAACTGACTTTGTTTAGTTCTTGGTCTTCCTCTAGAGAGCTGTACAAATATTAGAATTTTGGTGTTTTGAGAACCATTTGATTTTCAGTAATATTATTATTTTTTTTATTTTTGGGTCATACCCCGGCAATGCTTAGAGGTTACTCCTGGCTCTGCACTCAGGAATTACTCCGGGCAGTGCTCAGGGGACCATATGGAATGCTGGGGATCAGCCACACTCAAGGCAAGCACCCTACCGGGTGCCCGCCCTCACTATTTTTTTTTTTGGGTCACACCCAGCGATTCGGGTTACTCCCTGCACTCAGGAATACCCTGGCGGGCCGGGGACCTATGGGATGCCGGGACGACCTGGGCCGCACAGGCCGGCACAGGCAAACACCCTACCGCTGGGCTACCGCCTGGCCCCTCTCACTACTATTTTTAAAATAAAGTTTCCTTTAGAAGTTTAATATGTTAGGGGGTAAAAGCGAGAGACTCACAGACATGGGGCAGAGCTGCTACTGGCTCTCCCTGTGCCCAGCCGCTCATGAGGTGCCTGGGAGGGATGGCAGGTTCTAGCGCTGGCCCACTATCCCAGCAGAGCCTCACAACAAGCCAGATGATCCCCACTCCGGACTTCCCTCTCGTCAGAACTCCACCCAGTAGACCAGCCTATCACAGCCGGGTCATGTGGCGCAGCGTACCATGCAGTTCATCAATAAATGCTCGATTTTTAAATGACTACAAGAGTATGCTACCCACACGGCAGAGCCTGGCAAGCTACCCGTGTTGTATTTGATATGCCAGATACCAGTAACAATTATAGACCTCATTCCCATGACCTGATGGAGTGGTTTGAGGCTCTTTATGTTCCTGGAGCAAGCAGATGCCCTTGGGCTCTACTTGCATGAGACAGGTCATATGGAGATGTTACTGGTGCCTGCTCGAGCAAATCGATGATGAAAGGGGAAGACAGTGACAGTGACAGTGACAGGGGGGTAAAAGCATAGCTTTGAAGAAGAAGGATGTAGCTCTGAAGAAAAAGAATCTCTATTATTGCCATGGGAGCAATGTGGGTGTTATAATGTAAAAATGAAAGCAAGGACTCACTCTGCAAGGCCGTTTTCTCCCTTGAACGTGACTCTTGCTCCCTTGTCTGTATATAATTTTGCTTGTTTGCCTTTTTCCCTCTGGAGAAGCTCATGTTCTCTCTTGTATACATACTTCCTCTCTTTCTCCTCTTTCTAGATAAGTTTCATTCAGTAAAAACTATCTTATTTCGGGCCACCTGCCCCTCAAGGTGTTGCAGGTGTGGCTGTGGTGCCCGGCTGCATTGGCAGGTGGCAGACAGGAGATAGGCTTGTCTACACCCCCAGGGCTCTGCCCTGTGGGTCCCTGGATGGTGGATGGTCTGACATAGGAAGAACAGTGCAGAACTGCACAGAAGCTTAGATAACAAAGTAGGCTAGGACCAGGTCCGTCCCAGGATCTTTCACATCTGTACACCATAATGATCATTGTAGTTGTAACAAACTGGGGAGGTTGATGGGGAATGAGGAACTATAATGTCACATTAGAAATCACTACTGAATATACACATAGATAATTGCATCACAAACTGTAAGGTAAGTCACAAGGTGTAGGAGAAGAGAGAGAAACACAGAGACAGAATTAGAGATAGAAAGATGAGAGACTCAAATGCACGGGGGGAGAACTGCCATCCGGCTCTCCCTAGCTCAGCTGACCATGAGGCACCAGGAGGCAAGATGGGGTTTGGGGAGTGGGCCCATCACTTCTGTAGGGCCTCGGAAGCAGCCGAATGAGACTCACTCACCATAATAGCTGCCATTTTCGCAGTCCGAACCCCACAGCTCATCAGAACCCACACAAAAGAGATACTGATGTCAAGACCAGCTCAGAGCAGCCGAGTTCGAGCCTAGGTAGGTGGTTCTCGGAGGCAGAAGTCACCAGGTGTTCCTGGAGATGGAGTTGGGATCCCCATTCCCTTCTCTGACACACACTAGAGGCCTAGTGGCCCCACCCACAAACTGCCTCAGGGCTCTCGGGCATGATGCAGAGACTCGGTGGCTGGGGTGGGGAGAGCTGCCATCCGGCTCTCCCCTAGCTCTGCTGATTATGAGGTTCCCAGGAGGTAAGATGGGTTTTGGGAGTGGGCCCATCACCTCTGTATGGCCTCGGAAGCAGCCGGATGAGACTCGCTCACCAAAATAGCCGACATTTTCATGGTCCGGATCCAGTACATCAAACTAGTGGAACCAGTCATGTTCTAGAATATATTACAATCTACAATGTGTAAGATAGGTAAGTGAGAAGGAGAGAGAAAGAGAGATAAAAGAGAGAAAGGAGATAAAGAACCTGCCATGAACGGAGGCTGGGGGAAGGAGGAGGGAGGTGGGGCCATTGGTGATGGGAGATGGGCAGGGGTGGAGGGATGGGTGTTGGAACACTGTAGAACCAAAATTCAAACACAAACATCTTATAATTGTATATCTAACAGTGATATAATAAAATATTTAAAAAATAACTTCATTAAATAAAAAATAAAATCAAGGCAGTAGAATAAGTGAGCCTGGCTACAAGACAACTTGGTACAGCAGGTAAAGGATGTGAAGGAGATCTATGTTGTAGTCTTGTTTTGTGTACCCTTGTGATATTTACACAAATATGATAAGTAACAAAGTGGGTTTCAGGGGCTCTTGGGACAATGCCTCCTTAACTCTCTTTCCTCCCACCCCCACACCCCTCTCTCTCTTCTTTCCTTTTGGCACCCACAAGGGTTTTCTAGAATATGGTTTGAGAAGCATTGGCCCAAGGGCTTTGTTGGCTTTGATCAAATCATAGTCATCATCTTGTCTCGCCTAGCTGAGTCTTAATGTGTCCAGGGCTACTGTCCTTCAAGTCATCCAAGGTGCATGCTGGACCAATGGAAGAGGCCTGGCTTCATGCAATAGACCACCCAGTGTTGGAGAAAGGCAAAGCCCTTCTGTGATGTTTGTGTGAAATCCTGGTGAAAGGTGCGATAAGGACTTCAGGATCAGAGGTGTCCACACCTTAGCTCTAAGCACATACCTCTCTCTCGCCACTTACTTTTTCTCATGCTGCTCCGGCCTTTCCGAAAGAGCTCCGCCCCAGCGTCCCTGGGCTGGCTGTGCTCCGCACGGGGTTGACTATGGCAGTGGGTACAAAGACGGACTTGAATGGGTGGCTCTGGCGAGGATTAGCTTCGGAGAAGCTGCCTTGGGAAGACACGGATGAGGTGGATAACGTCCATGTGGCGTAGAGACCAGGGCTCCGGGAGTCTGGAAAACTAGATGTCCTTCTGGTGGTGGTGGTGGTGGGGGGGATCAATTTGTTTTATTTAAAGACAAAACACAGAGGAGAAAAAAAAAAGTAAAGGTCTGTCTTAAGTCCTGTTTTTAAACGGAAGTTGCATGGTGAAAATAGAATTGGGGATTCATTCTCCTTTGTGCAGGGCTGGGGATGGCACTCAGGGCCTCACACCTTCGTCTACAGGCTGTGCTGCTGAGTCACAGGCCTGGCCGCTGGAACTGGACTTTCAGCGAATATGGTAGACGGCACAGGGTGTGAGAAATGTGTGCCTGAAGTTCCTATAAAATTACAGTGCAATGTTCCCTCTATAAAATATTACATATCAATCAGGAGGTCTTGTCGAAAGTGGAAATTATCACTAACGTGTGGGAGTCAGAGGCTAGGTAAGACAGAAAATGGAACAGTGTGCTAACAATTGTCGAAAGTACTAATACCAACCTAGAACTGAGCAAAAATATACACATGACAGGCAAAAATATACACATGACAAATACAGGCAAAAGATACACATGACAACCCTTTAATGTATGTTCTGTAATCCATAGTCTGGAAAGGAAGGAAAAGAGAAAGAGAGAAAAAGGGAAAGAAATAAAGAACCTGCCATGGAGGCGGGCTGGAGGAGGGGGAAGGGAACCAGGGACGTTGGTGGTGGGAGATGGGCACTGGTGGAGGGATGGGTGATGGAACACTGTATGACCAAAACCAAATATGAACTGTTTAATTGTATATCTTTGTAATTGTATATCTCACAGTGGTATAATAAAATACTTTAAAAAATAAAAAAGAAAAAAATATTACATATCAAAGAGTGTACTATATTTTGCTTTGGACCATACCTGTGATCCTGTATGGTGCCAGGGATTGAACCAGGGTTAACCGCATGCAAGACAAGCACTTAAACCCCGGTCCCATCTCTCCACCCCCAAGAGTTTTATCTTTTATTATTTATTTGTCTGTCTGTCTGTCTATCTATCCATTTATTTATTTATTTATTTTCTTATCTATCTATCTATCTATCTATCTATCTATCTATCTATCTATCTATCTATCTATCTATCTATCTATCTATCTATCTATCTATCTATCTATCTATCTATCTATCTATCTATCTATCTATCATCTATCTATCATCTATCTATCTATCTATCTATCTATCTTTTGATTTATTTTCTTTCTTCATCTCTCTTCTCCTCTCACGTAAAAGGTAGTGCTGTGCAGCTAAGTAACAAGCCATCCAGTGCTACACAAAGCATGGAAAAACCTCACTTAACTTTTCCCCAGGAGTACATGTTAACTAAGGCCCTAGAAATGGATGATTGCAGCAAGAAAATTCTGCCTATCGCGGCCGCCTGCCTCTGTGGCAATGCTGGGCCAGGGATAGGGCACAACTGCCCATGTGAGAATGCTCAGTCCAGGTTCAGTCCATGTGAGCACTGTGGGGTGGAGAGCAAACCCTACCTGGCTTCCACAGAGGAGTGCTAATCCTGCCTGGCCTTTGCACGGAGGCTAAAACATGTCAGATGCTTTGAAAAGGACTGAAAACAGGAAAAACAGGTTCCAGAATTGTTCCCAGAAGTCGCCACACAGCAAGGACAGAATACAGATAATTAGGGCCATGCCAGCTGTCTTTCCACCAGTCCTGTCTTTGAACGACTGTTTACAGGCCAAGATGTGACCTCATTTCTCTGAGCCCAGCACTGGGCCCAAGTCCAGAAGCTCCTAAATCCCAAGTTCCCCACCCAACCCAAGTCAGTCTTTTTTCCAGAAGCTCAAAATGTACCCAGTACTTTCTTCTAACATCAACGCACCTGGCTAAGTTACGTTTACGGATTCCCAACACCCAGCCAGGCAGATGGTGTTGACCCTTGGCTTTCTAGACAGGGACACAGACATTTGAGTCAAAGTGGGTGTGGCACATGCCTCTGATGCCGTGACACATGCCCCCTGGTGCCTGCTTGTGTGTGCAGGTCCCTGTGGTTCTTTGTCAGTGACCCGAGCCCACGGGCAGCCACCCACTGGACGGGGCATTGCGTCAGTGGTTTGCTTGCCCAGCCTCCTGCTGAGGGGAAACTTGGACTTGGTCATTCTTTTTGTCATGTGCAGAAAGGAAAGAAACTGGAGTCTTGGCCCATGGAAGGCACCCGAAGAACATGGGGTGACTGAGGAAGGTTGTAAGAAAGAAAAGTCCTGCTGAACGGGCAGAGCGAAGAGACTAGGGGTGGGGCTTGGTGAAAGGAGCCAGGTGGCTGCCAAGTGGAGGCTGGTGGGCGGCTGGTTTCAGCTCTGCCCATGTGCTTCCCTCTATGTTCAATTATAAACCCCAGAGTGAGTGTGAGATTGGCTGACCTGCCCCTCAGCTGGGGATGGGCTGCGGAGGGGGCGTGGGTCAGAGGTGGTTGCTGCAGCATTGGAATGCAGGGAAGGCTAGCCAGCTGCTGGCTCCCCAGACTGCGCCTGAAGGGGTGGGCCTAAGACGTTGGTGCTGCTCAGCAGTTTGGGGGAAAATGTGACAGGTGTTCTGTCCTATCTGGGTTCAAGGGGAAATGTGTCCCACCAGCAGAGATTAGTTGGGGCCAACCCTGGGGTCCAGGTCACTGACACCATCTAGCTGAGCTTCGAAGAACCTGGTAGCTCCCCATTAGCACAAGCTAGGAAAATAAATGTTTTTCTTTTCTTTTTCTTTTCTTTCCTTTTCAAATTTTTGGCTTTTTGAATCACACCCTGCAATACTCAGGAGTTACTCCAGGCTTTGCACCCAGGAATTACTCCTGGAGGTGCTCAGGGGCCCATATGGGATGCTGGGGATTGAACCTGGGGTGTCTGTCTGCCAGGCAAATGCCCTCCCTGCTGTGCTATTGCTCCAGCCCCAACCAGAAGGATTCTAAATGGACCAGCTGGATTCTAAATGGCCTTGTGCACAAACCCTGCTATTGGTTCACCTTCCATCTCTGGTGGACTCAGCTCAGGAGGGGTTCAGAAACCCTTCACAAACCCTTTGGGTCCTGGCTGGTCTGACAAAAAGCTGCACAATAACTCAGAAAGTAGAGTGGTATGAATGAAGACAAAGATGAGGCGAGGGGAAACTGGGGAACCTCACATGTAACTTTGGGCATGCAAGTCAAGCCACCAGCTCTCAAACCCAATCTGCTAAAAGCAGAAGGATCTCTCTGAGGGGAGTTGCGGGGAGATGGAGGGGGAGAGGGGAGGAAGACATTCAGAACTAGGGTGTGCTGCCACCAAGGCAGGTACGTGCGTCCACGGCCAGGTGGGTGGGGCTAGAAGAGTACTCAGATAGAGTGAGACCTCAAGGAAACACACACACACACACACACACACACACACACACACACACAGAGGCAGCTTTGGTCCTCTCACCGCTAGCAGCCTTTGGAGCACATACATTTACTTCTAGGAGAACCGAGATCCCTAGAAGCAAAACCACCCCTTTCATGTCAGGGATACACAACAGGCTCTGGTCAAGGGCAGACCCGTGCAAGGGCATAGGCCGACCGCGTGCAAGGCAAACACTCTACCTGCTGGGCTATCGCTCCGGCCCTGATAGAACTATTTTAAGGGAACTTAAAATATTTTAGGGAACTTCTGGTTTTGACCTGAAGCGAGTGTCCTTAGCAGTTGCTTGGGCCCCAGGAATTCATGTTAGATCCCATGGGAGACACTATTCCTGTGTGGGTCATTGTCCCCTGGATCTTGCTACTTCTAGCCAATTCTCCCTCCCTCCCTCCTCAGTACTTCTGAGTTTTAACTCTTTTTTTTCCTTGTTGTTTCTTATCCACATTTGGTGCTGCTGAAGGGTTACTCCTGACTCTGCATCAGGAATTACTCCTGGCATTAGTCAGGGGACCCTATGGGATTCTGGGGATCAAACCCAGGTTGGCTGTGTGCAAGCCTTACCCACAGTACTATTACTTTGGCCCTGAGCTTTGATTCTTATTATCAAGCCCCACTACCCACCAGCCCCAACTCAGGGCTGCTGTTTTCCATCTGAAGTGCTCCCCTCATTCTCTCTGGATCTTAGCTGGGGCACCAGCCTTTCTTTTCAGTATAATTGATTCTGAAAATTGGTATCTTATCTCAGAACTTTAAATACTACCTCAAGTCTGGCTCTCTGCAGTAAATGCTAGACAGAGATTTTTATCACTTAAAGTTTCTTTGCTGGAATTACTAAGTATTTGAAACAATTTGATTCTATCTAAGTCTTTGTTTCTTGCTCTATGGCAAAATTTGATTCTCTTGGGAGGGGAGCAACCACCCCTTCTATGGTGGAGTTCCTGCATGAAAAATGTGTTCCAGGTTTTGAACCATATCTCCAACCCTCAAAACTCTATTCTTTTGTTTTATGCCACCACTTGGGTATAAGGAAGTTCCATCTTTCGGCTACATGGGCCAAAATATGTGGATTCACCTTGAAGCTCATCATTCCTTCACACCGATACTCGCCAATCGTGCAGTCTCTCCTTTCTAAGAACATCACAGATGCTAACCACTTCTCACTACCTCCACAGCTCACACGTCCTGGGTCTAGTCACCAATATACCTTCCCTGGATTATTAAAATATTCTCAGGTAATCTCTCTGTTTGCCTGTCTTTACAACTCATCCTCAACCCAGAAGCTAGAAGGATTCAGTTAGAACATGTTAGATATTAATTTTCTTCTCTTCAGTACTGCAAAAAAGGTGAAAGCCAACATCTTCCACTGTGACCTGGGGAATTCTGTCTGAGCTGGCCCTCCTGGTACCATCCCCTGGGTCAAGTCAACTCCTATCTCAGGGCCCGAGGACTGGCTGTTCTTTGAACTGGGACACACATTCCTCAGAGATCCTGTGGCTTAACTCCTCAGTTGTCCTCAGTAAAGCCACCCCCAACCAACACTGACCAATATTTCAATGAATCCCACATTCATTGTATCACTGTATCCCCTTTCCTGAAATGTTTTTCTTGTTCTTCTTGCACCCTACTTACAGTACTTAATTAATCTCTCTGTCCCACAATAAGCGTAAGCTCCTGTGAGCAGGGATTTGAAGTGTTCTGCTCACTGAGACTGTTCTCCAGTGTCTTACACCTGTTAGTGCTCAATAAATACTTGTTGAATAAACAAATTAAAGTAGGTTATAGACACATTGTTTGCATTGGAGATCTCCCCCACCTTTTTATTTTTATTTTATTTTTTGGGTTATCCACAGAGATACTCAGGGGTTACTCCTGGTTTTGCACTCAGGAATTACTCCTGGTGGTGCTTGGGGTATTGTATGGGGTGCCAGGGATGGAACCTGAGGCAGCCATGTGCAAGGCAAATGAATGCCCTCTGCATTGTACTATCATTAAGGCCCCCTAGATCTCCCTACTTTCTAACCAATTCTAAGAACCTTCCATTTAACAGAAGAGCTTGGGCCTTCTGCTCCAACTTTCCAACCTGTGAAGAGAGATTTTTATACAAGACAGGGACCCTAGACTTTGCCTGCATTCTTTTTAGAAAGGGAACCTACTACCTCAACAGACTGCCTGCTGGGAAAATCTATGGGCTAGAAAGTGCTGCTTTTATTGAATCCTGACTTTCTTTTTTTCTTCTTTTTTTTGGGTGGGGGTGTGAATTGGGGGTGGGGTGGTCTAGTGGTGTTCAAGAATGGCTTTGCATTCAGGAATCACCCTGGCAAAGCCTGGGGGTTATAAGGTTAGGGTTCCACTTGGATTGTTTGTATGCAAGGCTACATCCTACCGCTGTACTATAGCTTCAGTCCAAATCCCGACTTTCTAAGGTGTAACCACAGGTTGACCCGCATCCTCATATAATACATCTGTTTCCTAATTTATGCAGCCCACTATGGCTACGGCCCCTGCTTCCACTGCTTACTTAACCCAACTTCTTTTATCATTTCTCCTGGAATGATTTTCTTTCTCTTTACCATCCTTGCTACCCTCCTCCAGACTCTGGGTCCTGCCTACATGAAGGTCCCCCCCGCCGCCCCCCAATCTGGACATAGGACTATACGCCCAAGCCCTCCCTCTTTAAGAGAACAGTGAGACTCCCATTGTCCTGGGAGTTATGATTCAGTCCTGTGTCATAAAGACAGTGCATGATGTGGGTGTCTTGCTGCCTTATGAAAGGCTTCCAGATTGCTAGGGGACATGTGGAGGAAGGAGGACTGTGGATTGGCCGCTTTGTGCATGTCTGAGGCAGTGGGATGAGATGGTTAGATGCACCCTAGGCAGGTGAAATGGACAGATATAGGCAGAGAATGAAACACTGGGGAAAACCTATTTGGAAATAAGTCCTATAGGCTAGCTAGTATTAAACCTAGGCTAGTATTAAATAATCTGGGAGACTGTGGATCTCACATGATCCATTGGTATTATGCTCAAGTGTTGCAGTATACCTGCCCAGAGTCTCTGCATCTGGCCTGGAGTTGCCTCCTGCAGGTCACTTTGTAGATAGGAGAAGGACAGTTTGAATGTGGCAGTTTATTTAACCATGTATTCTACTCTGGCTGGTATAAATATTCTCTCATGCTGCCACAATCATCATGGGACTAGCTAGATCTTACTGGTATATTTGCCTGGCCACGTTGGATCTCTAAGTAATTAGACCAGAGAGAAATGCTGTTTGCCTCCAAGCAAGCAAGCAAGCATGGCTCTCTGATAACTCAAAGCTAATATACAGAACAACCATGAAGTAAAAAAGACAAGACTTTTGTGAAGGCTTGGAGAAATATTTAACTGACTATAGAATATTCTTTGGTACAGATGCATGCCTTTGTACTCTGAGATACAGTTCATCTCAGAAGCCCCTCCTCCACTCTACCCTGCAGGGTGACTTCCAAGGCAGATCTTGGCTTGGCAACATTAACATCTCAAAGGACTTAGGTGAGGTCCTGGGAGAAATTACCTGAGGGAATTTGACCCTGATGGCTTTCAGTTGAGGGGGAGGTAGGGGGTTGCAGGGATATAAAACTAGCCTGCTTCCTCTCCTTTCACTCTCCTTTTCTCTCTTTCTGCTGGTGCTGCTTTTGCTGTCTCCTCTCTGCAGGCCCTTAAAATGTGGTGGCTGCCATCTTGGCCTACATGTGGCTGGAGCC
>JAJIBD010034886.1:0-24434 GCA_021461705.1 Cryptotis parvus
TTCTTCTGAATTAGTCATTGAAGTTAAATAATGTTGTACAGATAGTGTGCTATTACGTGCTATTACTATTTCTATCCTAATAGAATAGAATATTGTGGAGCTCAATAGAGTAAGTGTATTTGAATTTTACTAGACTTGGAATTAGTATACTAGAATCCCAGTCCCAGCTTAGTTATAGACAAACAATTTTTTCTCACATACTCGAGGATGAAAAAGCAGCCCTAGAAGAATCTAAAAATTCCTTCAAAATTCCATAATCCTAAAATATTGAGACAAATAGCTCGTAGTGCTGGTACTTACTTTACATGGGGAGATCTTAGTGTGACCCTTAACCACATAGTCCTGAGCACTCCTGAGAATGATCCGTCAGCACAGAATCAGAGCTAGTCTCCAAGCACTGTCAGTTAAACCTCCTCAAGAAAATCTACAGAAAGCATTGAGGTTTTGAATAAAAGCAATTTTGTAGGGCCCGGGCGATAACCGCAGTGAGTAGAACATTTGCTTTACATGAGACGACCCAGGTTTTGTCCCGAACATCCCATATAGTCCTAGAGCACTGCAGGAGTAATTCCTGAGTGCAGAGCCTAAACCAACCCCTAGGCTCGCCCAGTGTGACCCAAAAGAGAAAAAAAATTTTTTGTATAAATGGCGTTCTATAATTCATGGGCAGTAGTGACTTTGTAGATATTAAAATAGAAATATAGATATTAAATATATTTCCTTAATAAATAAAGGTAGTAGGTTACACTCTAGTTGTGCTCATGATCCAGTAGACTCCAAGATAATTACAGTCTCATATTGGCTGTGCTAAACTTAGTAATGTAAGAAACCATTTTTGTACATCAGATAGAATGCAAGTTCACAATTTAGATTAGCTAATGTTGGACCAGCATGGTAGTACTGTGGGTAGGGCTCTTATCTTGTATGCAATCAACCTTGTTCAATCCCTGATATCCTATAAGTTTCCCCAAGCACCGCAAGGAGGTAAGCTCTTTGCAAAACTCCCAGAAGTAAACCTGAGCACAGCTGGATGTGGCCCAAAAATAAATAAATAAATAAATAAAAAAAAAAGAGAGAAGATTAGCTAATGTTACCAAATCATATCTTTTCCTAGGGCTGGAGAGAGAGTACAGCAGGCTGGCGCTTACGGTGCTGACCTAAACTCCTCTGTCCCTGTCACCCCATATGGTCATCCTGAGTGCAGAGTCACAGTAGTAACCCCTGCATATTTCTGGTGTGCCCTCTAATCTCCCCCAGAAAATCCCAAATAATTTATTTTTCATGGACTTTGGGGCATGCACATGAGAATGATCTTGGAGAGAAATTTGAAAAAATAGAAGCAGAGGCTGGAGCGATAGTTCAGTGGGTAGGGCATTTGCATTGCATGCGCTAACCGGGTTTGATCCTTAGCATCCCATATGGTCCCCGAGCACTGCCAGGAGTAATTCCAGCAGTGCAGAGCCAGGAGTAACCCTGAACATTCAAGGTGTGACCCAAAAGCCAAAAGAAAAAAAAAGAAAAATAAGAAGCAGTGTGATTCTTTAGCTTATACTTGAGCAAGTGGCAAACATTTTGGGTTTCAGCTATATGTATTAAAAAGAGGACAAATATGTCCTAGTGTTTAAGATAGGGCAGCTTTTCTATTGTTTACATAATAAAAATTTTTAGTAGCAAAAATAAGACTTGAATAATGATTTTACAAAGGCACAAGATGGTCCTGAAAGACTATGTGGGGAGCGTGTGGATGATTAGCACCACATCTGTTGGGATGTTGCAAGAATGGTGTAGCCTAACAGTGCTTTGCTAGCTTGAATGTTTCTCATGAATCTCCTAAGGAAGCATGGTAAAATATAGAATGTAATTCCATTGGTTTGCAAGACTGCATTTTATTTTAGTTCTGTTGTTGTTGTTTACAGACATGGGGCAGAGCTGCTACTAGACTCTCCTGTGACCAGCTGCTCACGAGGCGCCGGGAGGGATGTGGTGGGTTCTAGCGCTGGCCCACCACCCCAGCAGAGCCCTATAACAAGCCAGATCCCCCCCCACTCCATGAGGGCCTCCATTTCCACATCCGGACTTCTCTCTCGGACCTCCACCCAGCAGACCAACCGGCGCGCGGTTCATCAATAAATGCTGGATTTAGAGATGCCTACAAGAGTATACTACCTGCGGCACAGCCTGGCAAGCTACCCGTGTTGTATTTGATATATATGCCAAATACCAGTAACAATTATAGACCTCATTCCTGAATGGATTGAGGCTCTTTATATTCCTAGAGCAAGCAGATGCCTTGGGCTCTACTAGCATGAGACAGGACATATGGAGATGTTACTGGGGCCCGCTCAAGCACATCGATGATGAACAGGAAGACAGTGTTGTTGTATATTTTTTGTTTCGTAGCCATCCTCAGCAATGACCATAGGCTATTCCTATGTGATACTTTAAGCCTTGAAGAACCAGATGACTGCTGGGGTCCAACCTAGCTTCCTGCATATTGTCCCTGAAGCGCTCTTTCTCTCAGACTGGGTCTGCATTTTTTTTTTTTTCTTTTTCTTCTGTCTTCAAGTCACACCTAGCAGTGCTCAGTGTTCACTTCAGCTCTGTACTCAGGAATTACTCCTGGCGGTGTTTGGGAAACCATGTGGGATGCTAGAGGCGAAGTCAGGTTTGGCTGCATGTGACCTGCCCTACCCACTCACTTTCTTCCGCCCCTACATTTCTAAGCAAGCTCCAGTCCTGCTCGTCCAAGGACTACATTTTAAGAACAAACTGGAAGACTTACCAGGTAGTGTTTGCTGTAGTGGTGGTTGACTTGGACTCTTCTACTTCCATCATTTATGAGAATTGGAGGATGATAAAATTGATGAGACTCTTGTGGAGCTTCTTACCCCAGAAACACCTTCATTCACAGGTTGGACTTTCAAGTTTCTTAGATGGGAGGCTGGGCAGATAGTACAGGGGGAGTGTGTTTGCCTTACATGCAGTGGACCTGGGGTTCAATCTCTCTTTCCAAATCTCCTACAGAATGATCCCTCAGCACAGATCTAGAAGTAGACCCTGAGCACCTCCAGATGTGGCCTCACCAACCAACCAACCCACGCCCGTTCCCCAAAATGTCTACAATTCCACAAAGTTTAAGATAGCGAACCATAAGGGAGTTGTTGTTCTTAGCCTGACCACCCAGACTAGGAATTTGCACCAGTTCAGAAAGCAAGCCCCAAAGGCAGTATTTCTAAGCCCTAAGGACCTCATTCTATTCAAGACATCTCTGGAACACTTCCTTTCATATAGTTCTGGATGCTTTACCTCACTTACTGATTCATTCAACCATGCTTGAGCATCTACTCAGCTCCAGGCACAGTTGCGAGCTCCAGAGATATGACAAGAGCAAATAAACTGCTGTTGTCAAGGAGATGGCATTCTAGGTTAAAATTTCTTGTAGTCCAAACAAGTGAGCTGAACGCAAGGCATTCCACTGGGTGATTCTAGGGTCATTGACAAATTATATTTTAAAAAATTAGAGATTTACTGCCAAAGAGACTGTGTATACCAAAGTGGGAGACACATTTCAAGTGTCCAGATGAAAGAGGAGATGGTAGAGTCATATCTGACTAATGGATAGATAAGTATACATTAGTTATGAAGGTATAGGAAGTGCATAAGGTAGATACTAATTTTTTAGAATAAAGGGCATTTGTCTTTAACATTTTTATTTAAAACTGATTTTGGATAGGCTTTTGGGTCCCACTTTCATTGGAACATTTTCTAAGTACTCTCTATTGTAGGTTAGAAAGAATAATCACTTATGCTCAAAGTGTGAACTTGTAAAAAATTCTCAGTAACAAACTGACAAAACCATGCAAATATAAAAGCTGCAGCGTTCTGACTTATGTTTTATAAAGTAACAATTAATGCATAAATGGAGCTGCTAGCATTTAAAAACTTGACAGCAAAGCCTGTCCTCATTTTCTACATTAAAAAGTGTGAAACAAAATGGTGAAAAGAATATGGGTTTACAGTTAAACATATTGGATTCTAAGCCCAGCTTTATCTCTTGGGAGCCATGTGGCTCTGGGAGAGCTTCTTAACCCTATGGACCTTAGTTTTATTCAATTGTAAGATGGAAAATAATAATTCATATCACAGTATTATGAGAGCAATTAAATAAACTATGTATAATTTAATACCAATGACATTTATGAATTGCTGTATTAATGACTTTTCTTTCATTGTATTTATAAAAGGATATGAAAGTTAGCTGTACCTATTGTGGTAATCATTTCCACCGTGGAATAATCATTTCACATATTACATTGTTACTGTTACTGTATTAACCCAGAGCTCTGCCCGTAGGCCCTGGTTGGTTGATGGTCTGACAGTAACACACAATATATATATGTAAGTCAAATCACCATGCTATAAACATTGCCCAATGCATCTAGTACATCATATTCATCATCTCAGTAAAACTGAAAAAGTAGATTTGTAAAATATTAATTAAATAAGATAGGACAGGAGTTAGGCACTTACCATGTAGCTGACCCGGCTTAATCTCTGGCCAGACATAATCCTCTAGCACTGCGGAGTGACCCCTGAGCACAGAGTTGAGTGTGTTCCCCAGACTATACATGTGTGTATATGAATGTTAAATCTTAAAACATGCACAAACATGTATGTTCACTCATCGACATTTTTCTCTAGCAATAACCCCATATGACTTTGGGAGGAAACAGAAGGTGCTTCTCAGAGCCAGTCATTACAGCCCATTTGCCTCCCTCCGGTTTTCTCAACAGCTGCTGTCCACTTAGCCTGCTGGGCTTTCTACAATTCTATCCCCCACATTTGCGTCTCTGTGCTTCTAGTAATTTCCATTCTTACAGGGCTCATGAGCAGGGGAAAGGGACCTTACCTGTTTCTAACAGGGCACTCTAAGGCCTCCTTGAATCGTCCCATCTCTTTCTAGTGGTTTCCATCAGTCCAAGGATAGATTATCGGAAGGAAGACCTATCACTTACTCCTCTCCAAGCCCTTTAACTCCTCTCCCTCCCTCAGATGACTTCAAATTCTGTTACAAATGAAAGAACTTGAGTAAAGATGCTTCTCTTGCAGCTGCACATCCTGGTTCTATTCTGACACAGCATATGGTTCCCTACTCACTGCCAGGAGTGATCCCCGAGCATCGCTAGGTGTGGCCAAAACACAACTGCTACAACAACAATAACAACTAACCAATCAAAGGCTCGGGTCAATAAATGCTATATCTGCTCTAGGACCTAGATGTTAAATAAGTAGCCGAGGAGGGTGTCAACGCCAGATCGTGAAATGTCCTACTATAGATGCTGGTGTTTGGATGACAAATACACTGTGTCTCATATATGAAAGTTCTCTTTTCCACTTTTTAAGTGAGTTTGTGGAGACTAACATTTTGTTCACCAAAGAACCGTAGAGACACACAGCTGTTTTGTATAATCAACAGAACAAGTCACTACAGCATAGTTATCAGTAAGATTTTGTGCCATGCTGTTTAAGAAATGGAGACCTAATTCTACCACTTTTCTAGGAGGTGAGGGAGAACAATATTTGATTCTCATTTCTACATGACAGAAATGAAATCTGCAGCGAATGAGTTGAATCAAGATTGGGACTCTAAGGAAAAGGGATAGATGGAGCCAGTTATGCGTTTTTGAATCATCTAAGTGAGTCAGTGAGCTCTTAAGGGACTCTTGTGCTCCAGTTACTGGTTTAGGGTGACAGAAAGGCAGACAGCAAAAATACAGTACAGTAGGACATCTGGAAGCACATTTGACTGATTCCAAGGAATGATGTACATGCCTCTGGACTTCACACTGACACTACATTTTGCTCCCAGAGAAGAGGACTTTTTGAACTTGGTATCACGGCTACATTTTTTGTTGTTGTGGTGGTTTAGTTTTCTTGGACCACATCCAGTGGGATTCAAGGCTTACTTTTGTTTTCCTGCTTAGGGATCACATTCCTAGTAATGCTTGGGGGGAGGGGAGGCACATGTGGTACCAAGGGTTGACCTGGTGGGCTGTATGCAAGGAAGCACCCTACCTGCTGGATCACCCCTCTGAGCCAGGGACTTTTTACCATCCCAAACAGAAATTTGGCGCAACAAGTCAACCACCCCTATTCTCCACTCTCTCAGGCCCTAGTTGTCACTGTTCTGCATTTGCCTGAGAGTCTGACTTGTTACAAGATACGTCTTAGCCAAATGGGGACATCATAGTGCTCCTTTAGAAAACCTGGGAATGGCAATGGCCAAAAGCACCTGTCTTACAAGCGTGAGGTCACCCTAAAGCTTAATCCACGATGCTGCCCAATGTGTCAGGCCTGGTCCCCACGCCCAAGTCGCCACAGAATGTGTGATCGCCAGTGCACTCCTGCCAGGCGCCCGTGAGCAACAAAAGAGAAATGTGTGAGCACTTTGGCCGGGGTGGATCCCCAGAGGAGGGACTAGGAGCATCCTACGTTGACCTCAGAGAGCGCGTGACCAGATGCATGTGACCACACCACTTTGCCTAGTGTGTGAACGCAGTAGGATCTGCAGCCCCGCGAGAGGCGACCCCAAGCTTGTTTTGCGTGCACCACCTGCCCTGCCACAGAAACAACAACAAAAGGCAAAAGAAAGAAAGAAAAAATAGTTTTAAAACAATTTCTCTTTGTCTCAGTTATTTTTTAGTCTAAAAGCTCTCCACTTTCCCTATTGTGGCCTGTGTTGGCCGTCTCTATTCTTTAAGACTAAAAAAAGCTAAGATCTCACTGTATAAACACGCTGATGTTTTTCAGTTACTCTTTTTTTTGTCCCACACCTGGAGGCTATTAGCCTGGTAGAGCCCACACTTCTGTTGAGTGTGAGTAATGCGCACCGCTAAGAGATGAGTGTAGGCTCAAGCTAGAGGTTAATTTCTTTCCTTTTGTCGACGGTACTAAAAGGTTATTGAAAACAATTTTTTGATTGAAGGCATATATGTGTTTTTTATATATACACACATACACATACAGAAAGGATTGTGCATGTCACCATACAGAATTTAGTAAACTTCTCAAGGTGATATAAATATGTTATAATTTGGAACAAATGATATATGGACTTTTCCCCAGGTTCTACGCGGAATCTCCTGCTAACTCTCTTGAGGTTTAACTTCTAGTATGTCCCTACCTACATTGCCCAAGTCTAAATACCTTTGCTATTACCCCCAAGAAAGTGGCCCAAGGAGCCTCAGCAAAGGCTAAGAAGCACATACTTTACATTTAGGGAGGCTGGTTCAATCCTCAGTACATCTTGGTTCCCTGAGGCATTGCCCAGGGCCACATCCCAGCTTGGCCTCGTAGCTGTGTGAGCCGTGTCAGGTGTGAGCCTCAAACCAAAATAATAAAAATATCTTTAAGTTTACCCCAGAAGTTTTTAGGACCTTGCACATTAATGGTGAAAATACATTCAAAGAACTACAGCCATACAAGTAGTTTAAGTATTTTTTTTCCGGGAAGCTGAAGGCGTAAGAAAATACTTAGGCGCGATAATCCCAAGACCAAAATGTACTTCCAGGGTTTTAGAGTAAGGTTGTTTTAGTTTGTTTTGTTTCTTAAACCCTGTGTTGCTTTTGTTAGCATTTGGTTCAGGCAAAGCAAAGACCATTATGGCCTTGAATTTTTCTCTCAGGGTAGCTCAAATTCTCATTTAGTCACTGGAGAGCAAATTATGAGAGAAAAGAAAAAAGTCTACTAAATAATGGGAGTACTCATCATGGCATGGCTCCACAGAAGCTATACCCTGGGGACAAGATTTAATCGCTTCATAAATTGCATTATGTTAGTTTTGTTATAAATAATAACTCTGTGTGCCTCAATAAGGCCTGAATGCATGTCCACTTGCAACTCATTGCCCTTTCTGCCAGTCTGGCTAGATGCATTATCTTTTGGGGGTTCTATCTTGGGAAACAGGGTGCCCCTAGGCGGCGGAAACCAGAAGCTACAGACGTCTCAAGAACAATGTGACGATCTTTTTGTCTCCGTCTCTCTTGCTCCTACGCTCCCTCTCTCTGCCTCTTGCCTTTCTCTCTCTCTTAGTTCTTTTCTTCTCTCTCCCCTCTATCCATTTAAAATTAATGGGTAGATTAAGGAAGAAATTCCAGATAGAATATTAGCTTCCTTCTTGACATTCCAGGCAGTCAGTCTCATTCTATATTTAAGGCTTGCAATGGAGTTTCACTAATTGTAAGCCTGACCATTGTTTCTTCCACCTAAACCATTTGGTGAGTAATTACTGGGGGCAGGGTCGTTGCTCCAAAACCTGGAGTGATGTTTTGTTTGATGCTTAACCCCGAGATTTGAACCCAGGCACGTGGCCCGGTTCCCCAGGTTCTCAGCTAGCAACCCCTGAGCACTGAGGTGAAAGTAACTAGGCTGCCCAGTACCTCAAGTATGGCCCGTTATTTTCCCCAAGTAGCTCAGAATAATCCAACTTAAATGACTCCATGAAAAAATAAAACAATTGGACAGTGGTTATAACTTGTACAACAAAACCTTGATGAATTATAATAAATTAAATAAATTAAAAGGTAGAAAAAAGTAAAGTAAATCCTAGAAGTTGAATGGATTTTATTTTATTTTATTTTATTTTTATTATTTAGAGAAGGGTTTCAGAAGTATTCCAGGGCCAGGGCCACACCTGGAAGTGTCAGCAACCTGGCCAGGTGGCTCAATATGAGAAAAGAATGCAGAGCTCTCCTCAGTTCTGTGATTATGAGGTTGGGGGCTATATCCTGCTTGATTTTGGAGTTTGGGACCTATATTTGTGAGGGCTCAAACTTAGGTCTGAGGACTGGAGAACAAATACACCAGGTAAAGAGTGCTTGCCTTGGCGGGCAGCCAACCCAGGTTCAGTCCTTGGCACTGCATATAGTCCCCTAAGGCATCACCAGGAATGATACCTACCTAGGCCGCCAGAGCAAGAGTACACCCCCAGCACTTGCTGAGTGTGGCCCCAAAACAAAAACAAAACAAAACAAATAATTAAAAACAACAGACACTTATTTTAGGTCTGAGCACGCCCATGCTCAGACTCAAGATCACTGAGCTATAATCCGGCCCCTGGATTTTATTTTAGTAATAAAGAATGAAATGTCGAAGATTCATGAACTGCAGAGCTAGTAGGGGTTCAGGAACAGAGCAAGCCTTGCATGCTACCAGTCAAGGTTGATCCCTGGTACTGATGGGGTTCCCTGAGCACCACCAGGGGTCTTCCTGATCAGAGTCAAGAATAGCTCTGAGCAATTTCGCTCATGTTGGGGGAAAAAACCACACCTTTTTTATGATTTCCCTGGCAGGAGACCTACTGATCTGCTGAGATGAGACTGGACAATACAGGGTTTTACCTTCAAGAACAGGAATGCATTATAGGCGGATTAACTCTCCAGAGCCTCCATGTACTAGTGGCAACCACCTTTTTACACAATTCGTGATAACATGGTAGAACATTAAGAGTAAGGACTTAAGTTTCAGGCTTTGTTTTGACCGCCAGGTATCAAACCTGGTCTTGTGTGTGCAGGCATGAGCCTGACCACTGAATCATATCTCTGGACTAAAGCAAAAAATTTTTATAGCAATCTAAGCCCGTGTTTGTTTTTCTATTTTCTTTTTTTCTTTTTTTTTGGGGGTACCACGCAGCAGTACTCAGGGGTTGCTCCTGGCTCTGCACTCAGGAATTACTCCTGGCGGTGCTCAGGAACCATATGGGATGACCAGTCAAACCTGGGCGGCTTTAGGCAGTGGCTGCAAGGCCAACACCCTACCCACTTTTTAAGGCCCATCGCTCCTGGCCCCCTATTTTTAATGCTGCATTTCATTTTGCAAAAAATGTCAGTTAATGCTGGTGTGGAAATGGAACAAAATGATCCTTCATTATAGTTTGAAATTGCCGTTGTCTCCATAAATTGTTAGGCACTAAGTTATCTTCTCAGGCCATGACTATCCTCATAAATGTTTTTGAAGCAACATGTAATGCTGGTTGAGTGCTTTTTGCTTTTCTTGTCATGATTTGGCTGCCACTGGAACTGGTAATGCCAGGATTCAAATTCATATATGCAAGACAGGCTTTCTGCCACTGAGTAATGCCCCCAGTCCTTGTTCTGTCCTTAGCCACTCTGGAGTCAAGTGTTAAGATACATAAGGTCAACACTGTAGGCTAGAATTCATTTTTTTGCATTCAGAGGGTTACAAGATTTCCCCAGTCCTGGTACCACAAATCCCCCCAGACCATCAAAGAGCAACACACAAGCCCTTAGCTGGGCTACTGAGCACTAAAGGAATTGTAGCCCCAAACAAAACACAAAGCTTGTAGAAGATGTACAGTGTTTTCATCATAAATATCAATTCTTTTAAATTTTTAAAAAATTCATTCTGTCATCCATTTATTTGTTTGTTATTTTATTGCCACACTTACTTATTTATTTTTTTTGGTTTTGGGTTACACATAGCCATGTAAGTTACTCCTGGCTTTTCACTCAGGAATTATTTTGGCAGTACTTGGGAGACCATATGGGATACTGGGGATTGAACCCAGGGTAGAAGCTGCGTGCAAAGGCAGCGCCCTACCTGCTGTGCTATCGCACCACAGACCTAAATATCAATTCTTTGGTGATCCAACTTTTGTTTATTTTAGCCTCCATTTCTTTCTCTACCTTTATTCTTCCTTCCTTGGCATTTTCTTTCTTTATTTCTTTCCTTCTTGTATGATATTAGGATCCAACCCAAACTTGAGATTTTAATGTCATCCCTGGCCCCAAGGCCCCAAGTCTCCTTAACTCTTTGCAGAGTGGATACCATTTTCTTCTAAGATCTTATGATATCTGCAGAGTGTCCTCTCTAGGATGTCTCTTGAAACTAGGCAGTATCTGTATTTTAGAATTCACGCTAAAGGCATCTTTCTTTGATGCCTCCCATTACAGAAGTTGGTATATTGTAATTTTTGCACTTAATATGCTGAGAATGGGGATAAACCGAGATAACAATGAGATGACCTTTATTCATAGACAGTTCCTGATCATACAGAGTCTGACCCCAGGCATCATCCTAGGCCTCTGTTTATTTGCCTGGCCTCTTGACCTTGCTTTTGTTTGTTTGGTTTTGGGGCCACATCTGGCAATGCTCAGAGCTTACTCTTGAATGCAGCTCAGAAATCACTGCTGGCAGTGCTCAGGGGAGCAGATGGGATTTTAGGGATTGAGTTTTAGGTCAGTGTGAAGGCAAGTATCTGCTGTACTATCACTACTATCCCATTGGCCTCTTGATCTTGAGATGAACATACAAGACACTACCTCTCAGGGTTTGGGACTCTCCTGGCATAGCATGGTCCTGTTACTGAATCCATATCTGCTTTTTAGAGAAATGCGTGTCCTGTTGGGGAGCAGAGAAACTGGACAATTCATTTCATTAAAAATTTTAAACTAGAAATTATAAATGCTAATATTCTATTTTAAATTTTTAAGAACTAATATGTTTAGTCCTCTCAGTCTTACTACTATATATAATATATTATATATATATATGTATATGTATATATATATATATATATATATAGAAAGAGAGAGAGGAAACCTCCCTACTACTGAGAGTATTCCACCTGCAAAGCAGAGCCAAACAAGCTACCCATATCGTATTCAATATACCAAAAATAGTAACAATAATAGACCTCATTCCCATGACATGGTTTGGGGCTCTTTGTGTTCCTGGAGTGAGCAGATGCCCTTGGGCTACATGAGATGAAGATGTTACGAGGTACCCACTCGGAGCAGATTGATGAGCAAAAATGGGAGGATAAATTTGATAAAATTGAGTGATATATATATATATATAAAACATACATATCTATCTATATCTATATCTATGTCTATATCTATATCTATATCTATATCTATATCTATATCTATATCTATATCTACATCTATATCTATATCATCTATATCTATATCACATCTATATCTATATCATCTATATATATATATCATCTATATCTATACCTATATCTATACCTACACCCTATACCTATATCTATATCTGTATCTATGTATCTAGAACCGTGAGTACAAGTGAAGTGATATATCTATACACATATCTATATCTATCTACCTACCTATCTACCTACCTTACCTACCTACCTACCTACCGATCTATCCACATATATTTGATTTGGTTTGATTTGGTGTGGGGTCATACCTGGCTGTGCTCAGGGCTTATTCCTGTCTCTGCACTCAGAGACCATTACTAGTGGTGTTCAGGAGACGGTATCAGGTACCAGGGATCAAACCTTCTAGACCAGCAGCATACAAAAACCTTTCCAGCTATATTGTTTCTCTATCTTGATAATTATTAATTTATTAAACACATATATAACATACTCATATAACACGTGTGGTATATATTTCTGCCAAAATTAATACAAAACATATAAATTATTACAACTTTACTATAAATTAATACAAAATTTACTGGCTTAGAATTAGCCTTCCCTCCCCACATAAAACAAAACTTTTACTGGCTCCGTGTAATAACAGTAATAGTTTTATTTTCTCCCACTGTTCGTTGAGACTCAGCTAGGTGATTCTCTTGTAAGGCTACAGTAAAATGATAGTTTCTTTTATTCAGGGAGCTAGAGACTAAGTACAGAGATCATCTAAAATGCCAGGGATGTGGCTCCACAGTGAAACACACTTGCCTTGTATTAGGCCCTGGCTTCAAACACTAGTCCACAAAGAGAAACAATCTCATCAGTTTGAACACCTAAGTGACCTGAACTCCTTTGGCATGGAAGCTAGATTCCAGAAATCTTGTTTATTTATTTGTTTCTTTGTATTGCATGGCACAGAGATAAAATTTGTCCATTCAGTATCATTCTTAGTTTTTATGTTTGTATATTTTAAAATTTCTCTTGGGGGCCGCGATGATAGTCTAGAGGAGTAGGGGCGTTTGCCTTGCACACACGACTCTAGTTTGATCACCCGGCATCACATATAGGCCCGAGCACTGCCAGGTGTATTCCTGGTGGAAAGCCAGGGTAACCCCTCAGCATCACAGAGTGTGACCCAAAAAAAATGAAATTTCTCTTGGGTCTACTATACCTAGAAGTGTAATTGTTGGGTCATATAGAAAACCTATGTTTAGACATCTGAAGAACTGCTGTATTGTTTTTCAAAGTAGCTGTGCTACTCACAATCCCTTATTAGCGAATGAGGGGTATGGTTTTGTCAGCGTCCACAGCCCTTTTTATCTTATGTTTTATCTAGCATTCTAGTAGGTGGCATGGCATGTTTTCTCATCATGACTCACATTCTTCTTGAATACAAATTATTCATTTGGCTTCCTTGAAGTAGCTCTCCCAAGATTAAAAAAATATAATTTTTCAGAAATGTTTAAAAATTGACTTATGGAAATATCAGATGAAAATGGGTCACAATTTAATCAACTCACTAATTGTGAAATCATTAAGGTGGGAGGCTGGTTTCAGAAAAATATTTTGAGAAACCAGAGTTTGTATTATCATTTAAACAAGCTTAAAATAAAATTGCTAAATTAGAAAAAATTGGTTTTGTCATCTATAGGAAGTAATACATCCTTTTGAGGTTACCAGGTGGTGTACTAGTCAGTTCATACTAACTGGTTTACATGTTCAGAAAGAAGTTTGTAAGTTATCCTCTGTTCCCTCACAGCCTACTTACCAGCACAAGTAACTAATTTGATTATTCCTGTTGGGGAGAAATTATTCAATTGTCCCACAGGCACAAAGAACATGTGAGTGTTTTTATAGGCTCACAACCCTTAGTGATAATAAAAGAGCAAAGTCAAAGACCGGTGCGTTCTTGAAAATTGGAGTCACCCATGGTTGGACTGATAAACGGAACTGCACCATAACACTTTGAGCACACACAGCCACTATCTGTGTCTCATTTCAAATTTTGAGTAATGTTTCTTGATACTAATTTTTCCTGTAATATTTCTATATCCCCCTCTAAATTTTTTATTTATGGACTTATTTTCCTGTGCCTTAACATAAAGATGCAAAGGGTGTTTTTCCAGGTTTTATCTTCAAGGATTAACTAACATATGTTATGGCTTAGAAAACTGATAGTGTAATTGATTATACACTTTTACCCTCAAGTATTTACAGAATAAGTTCCCAGTTTGGGTTTCACAATAAACTAAAGCCGTTTAGAAGAGCTTTTCCTACATTAAGTAGAAGATACCTGTTTACGATGTTATACTTGATATACAATATTGGAAGTACCTTAATATTTTTAATCTCAAGTGTAAGGTTTGCTTACCAACAACTACCTAAAAAAGGCAAGGCAAGGGACATGTATGTAGTTTTCTTTGCTTGTTTGTTTCACCTTGGCATTTTCATCCTTCCTACAGAGCTTGGTACAAAGAAGCTTCTATCTAGATATTATTGCTATTACCAATGGGATTTTCCGATATGGAGTTCCCACCTCATCCAGTTGCTCTTGTGAAGTGACTTGGCCCTCTTTCATCAAGAGGTGCAATCTATTTCTCCATCCCCTTCTGTACCGCATCTGGGGAGACCTTGTAGCTAGAATATGCAAAGCCACAATGTGTAAGAGGAGAGAGAGAGAGAGAGAGAGAGAGAGAGAGAGAGTGAGTGAGTGAAAGAGAGAAAGAGAGGGAAAAAAGAGGTTGGGAGGAATTTGGGGACTTTGGTGATCAGAATAGAGGGCACTCATGTGGAGGGATGGGTGCTGGAACACTGTATGACTGAAACTAGAGCATGAACATCTTTGTAATTATATATCTCACGGTGGTATAATAAGAAATTAAAAAACAAAAAATAAAATATGCTGGAGTGATGTGAGAAGTTCTAGGCACAATATTGCTGGCCCAACAATTCTCCTTTCAACTCTGCTCCTGAGAAACAGCACCTCAACTGCGGGCCCATGAATGGGCCTCCTGGATGTCTCACCTCCTTGGGCCTTCAGGCAGCTGCAGTGCCATTTGATTATAACACCAAGTGCAAGAAACACATCAGGAGAAACAAACACAAAACCAGGAGTAAAAACAATACAATCTTATTTTAGAGTAACTGGATTACACAACAGCAACAACTAACAACAAATCAGAGCAAGTCCCACATAAAGGGAATTTTTAGATCTTGCAGTTCTCAAGGACTGAGAATCCTAAGTAACAGGAAACAGGCTGGAGAGATACAGAGGTTTGAGAAGCACTTGCGTGTGGCTGACTCATATTTGAGAGTTCTGAAACCACATATGGAGCCTCTGAGCCCTGGCAGAAATACACCTGAGTACTGTGGCGACCAGAAAACAGAACCAAAATCGAATATAATAAAACAAGTTTCACTTAAGATCTTTTTGATGTCGCCCATGCCTTACAGGCACTATTGATGCATTTTTAAGAATGAATGAATGCACATAAAATGAGAAGCATGAAAGAGCAGAAATTTTTTTAATTTTAATTTTTTTTGAGGGAAAGACACATTTGGCAGTCTCCAGGACTTACTACTGACTCTGCACTCAAGTATCAACAGACAGACTGATCTTGAGCCCAGTTCTTGCTGCAGCTGAGTGAGTTGCCTAGCATGCTACTTCTTATACTAATGTTTGCAAAACTATTTGGGTGCGAAAGTTCGGGAGGCCACTATAGTTTATAAGCCTGTTGAAGTCATGTTGTTGCTACAGAACTACTGAACCAATCCTCCTGCGTTTCAAGATCCATCCAGCAGTAGCCACTATCTTTCTTTCCATTTCTCCTCCCACTTCTGTATTTTTCTTTCCTTTTTTTCTAAGCCAGGGCATATGTGGCAGTGCTCAGAGAATACCCCAGCCCGGGGTGTCTGGTGGAGTTAATGTCTGTGGCGCTCAGTGGAACATGCAGTACCTTGTTAAGGCCATCTTGAGCTCTATAGCAAAAGATCTTTCTTAATCCTATATCCCCTTATTTATTTATTTATTTATTTATTTATTTTGGCTTTTTTGGTTCACACCTGGCAATGTTCGGGGTTTCTTCTGTTTCTACACTCAGGGAGTACTCCTGAAGCGGTGCTCGGGGGACCATATGGGATGCTGGGGATCGAACCGGACCAAGCATGGGCCAGCCCTAGGTAAAGGCAAGCATTTACCGCTGGGCTATCGCTCCGCACTATATCTTTTTAATGTTGATTTGTTCACCTAAAAATAAAATACTTGGAGATAACTCTTCTTTCTGAATTCAAGATTTATCTGTACTCTTAGGCATAGTCTGCTCTACAGATCAAATTAGAACAACCCTGTTTGATCACAAGTTTGAGTTTATGTAGGAGGAATTCCAAGAACTGGTTTTGCTGTTGTTGGGCAACAACTTGAATTCACAGGTCAGTGTGGAGCCTTGTTTATTCCACCCTTCTAAAAACTTTGAGACAGATCTTGATTCGGAAATATGAAATTCAGATTTTGGAACCCACTAGTGTTTTGTTTTTAAAGAAAATCATGGCTGAGGGCTGGATAGTACAATGGTAGGGCGTTTGTTTGCCTTGCATGCGGCCAACTGACCAGAGGTTTGAACCCCAGCATACCATATGGCCTGAGCACTGCCAGAGAACCTTTCTGAAGAAGTGCTGGGTGTGATCAAAGTAAAAAAAAAAAATCACTGCTGGAGCTGGAGAGAGAGTACAGAGTTCAGGTGCTGCCTTACACATGACTGGTTTCAATCCCCAGCACTGGGTGTGGTACGAGCATAGTCTAGAGTAAGCCCTGAGCACTGCCAGGCCCCAGCTAATGTGGTGGTGGTAAGAACAGAGGTATACAGGGCTGCTCGACCGAATGCTCGAGTTGCGCTCTGGACCTTCTGCATTTCAGCTGTAGTCTCGCCGGTTGACAGCATCTCCTGACCTAAAAAAGATCTTTAAATCCTGGAAATGACAACAGTGATGATGTGCCCCACCCACTTCAAGACCCTGCCAGCCTTCACTCTCTGCCTTTTCCTCTTACCTCTCTCCAACCTTGGTAATCTCTCTTAACAAGCACTCAGATGTACCACGTTCGCTTCCTGCCCTGGGACCTTTGCTCATGTTATCTCTCACATCCTCCACACTGCTCTTTCTTCATCTAGTCAGCCTCATTGTTTTGCACGAGTTCAGGAACAAGGTCAGAAAGATGCTTTTATGACCTCTGTACCTCAGTGAGCTACCTGTTTAGTTATATGCACCTAGACACTCCACATTTCTCCTCCATAATATTTTTCTTAATGTGTCATATCCAGGAATGCTCAGAGATTACTCCTAGCTTTAAGCTCAGGAATCACTCCCTAAAAGGTGACTGGAAAGTGTACAGGGTGCCAGAGAGCGAACTTAGGTCAGGAATGCTGAGAGCAAACATCTAACCTATCTCTCCCCTCACAGTATGCTTTATTTTTTGTTTTGCTTTTTGGGTCACACCCGGCAATGCTTAAGGGGTTTCTCCTGGCTCTGCTTGATATTACTCTGGCAGTGCTTGGGGTTCCCATATGGGATGTCGAGGGAGGATCCGAACCTGGGCCAGCACAAGCAGAAGCAGCGTGCAAGGCAAATGCCCTACCGCTGGACTATCACTCTGGCCTCTCTCACAGTGTGATTTACCATTATAATTGAATATCCTGAACTGTGTGGTTACTTCCATTTCTTTAAAGATGTATATTTCTCACATGTTCTTGAACCTATCTACACAACTTTATACAGCTGGCATAAATATCTTCTATTTATTTATTTATTTATTTTTTGCCTATTGGATCACACCCAGCAGTGCTCAGGCTTCCGCCTGGCTCTGCTCTGGAATCACTCCTGGTTGTGCTCCAGAATCATATGGGTGCTGGGTATCGAACCGGCTTGTCTCTGTGTAAGCAAAATGGCCTGGTGTGGTATCACTCTGATCCATCGATATTATTTTATTCACATAGGAAACTCTTGACCAGGAAAACAAAGGTAGCAAAGACTTTTATAGTTGAGGGGCCAGAGAGGGAGAGGTAGTAGAGCTAGTAGGCACTTGCTTTTCATGTGGTCGACCTGGGTTGAATTCTCGGCCACCCATATGGTTCCCTGAGCACCGCCAGAGTAACATAATACCTTAGTGCAGAACCAGGGAACCCTAAGCATTACCAGGTGTGACCTCAAAACAAGGCAAAACAAAACAGCTTTATGGCTGATCTGGGCTTTAGTTGTCTTTCTTTTTTTGGGGAGGAGGAGTTACAATGCTCAGGATCGCAACTGGCTCTGCACTCAGAGATTACTCTAAGCGGGGTGCTCCAGGGGACCATATGGGACGTGGGGGAATCCAAGCCAGGTGAGTTAGTGAAAGACAAATGTTACCACCTGCTGTAGTATCACTCTGGGCCCTTACGACTTTCTTGAATGATTCATCTACTCTTCAAAATTAAGTATCAAATTATAATTTGCCCCTAATACTCTTTTTCCCCCTCCTGGAGCCATAGCTGGCAATGCTTCCAGCTTGCTCAGGAGTCAGTTGGAACTAACAACTTAACGCGAGCCTCCCACATAAAAGCATATGCTCTGGGCTTTTGAACTTCCTTCTAAGTCCTCAAAGAATATTTTTTGAATACTTTACTTCAAGTGCAGTGTCTTCCAATCCTAAACTATTCTACCATGAGCCTTGTGCAGTGCACTCCACTCTCCCGCTCCAGTGAGGCTTTTTTTTTTTTTTTTTTTTTTTTTTGGTTCACACTGGCAGTGCTCAGGGGGTTGCTCCTGGCTCTGCAGTCAGGAATTACTCCTAGCGGGGGGTCAAGGGGACCATATGGGATACCGGGATCGAACCTGGGTCAGCCGTGTGTAAGGCAAGCGCCCTGCCCACTGGACTTTCGCTCTGGCCCAGTGAAGAGAGTTTTTTTTTTTTTTTTGCTTTTTTGGGTCACGCCCAGCAATGCTCAGGGGTGAGTCCTCGCTCTGCACTCAGGAATCACTCCTGGCGGTGCTCAGGGGACCATATAGGATTCCGGGAATCGAACCCGGCGGCACAGGCCGGCCGCGTGCTAAGTCAAATGCCGCCGCTGGGCTATCGCTCGGCCCCCAGTGAAAGACTTTTAAACCAGACTTTTTTTTTTTTTGCTTTTTGGGGTCACACCGGCGTGCTCAGGGGTTATACCTGACTCTGCACTCTGGAATTACTCTTGGTGGTGTTCAGGGGACCATATGGGATGCCAAGGATCAAACCTGAGTCGGCTGCATGTAAGGCAAATTCCTGCCCACTGTATTATCCTCCAGACTCTTAAGCCAGACTTCTAAACTAGACTCAAGCCCATAAATAACTCCATTTTGCCCTTACACTTTGCTGAGTCTACAAAGACTCCGAAGATAATGCTCACTCCTGAAGGTATGCAATCAACTGAATTTTGTCTTATCAACATGTTGCTTTGCTGATGTTCACGGAGGCAATTTTATCTGCTAAAAATACAGTGAATGTATACATGTACTGTGGTAGCATATTTTCTCTTCCTGAGAGGCTGATAATCATAATAAAACCAATAATGACTTAAATTTGACAAATATAGCAATTAATTATCTCTCATGTTGGAGCTCACATTTGTCATAGGGCAAAGCCTACTCAGTTTTATTAGTTTATCTCTTTGTCATAGAAACAAATTAGTTACTTACTAATAATTGTTGGATGAATGAGATGAATAAGGGAATGACTGAGAACAGGATGGACCAAACCGTAGTGCAACTCTTATTAGTATGGACTTCTTGTTGATTCACTTCCTGCCTGTGGCAAAATTAAGACCAAAAAGATAAACCCACTCTCTCAGCCTGCCTCTTGGACTCCATTCCAGAGCACTTCATGCTACCCTCAGGATTCTACCTGAGCCCTGATGGTGATTTTAAGTTTAAATATAGTTGCTGTGGCTGTGTCATGATATTCTTCCGCTCAGTTTAGTTATGTAATACATAAAATGTATTAGGAGAAATAGAAGTTGTCCATGACGGGCCTGGAGAGAAATTGCAGCAGGTAAGAATCTTGCCTTGCATATATCTGACTTTGGGATTGATCCTCAGCATCCTGGGAGTGACCCTGGGTGCAGAGCCAGGCCGCCCCTCGCCAGGTGTGGCCCAAAACAAAAAAACAAATCCCTCCACAGGTGTTGTCCCGAGGGTTGCCATTGTGTGAGAAGGGAGTACAAAATGAGTTCCTTGAGGCACAAGACATATAAGCTTAGCTTGATGGATTCTAGAGTAAAGGGTAGCAGAATATGCCATCCTCAAAATATGCCGCAGTGATGTAAGGGATTATTTTTGAACGGAAGGCTTTGAGGGAAAAGCAGATCAAAATAAAGCTCTTGGTCTTCCCATTCCTTTTTGCCCTCACAGGACAGGACATAAAGTTGTGAAGCTATATCTACCTTCTCTATACCAGGAAGGGGAGAGAAGTTAATTACGGAGACAAGTCTGTCCTCTTATCGGTTCCAGAAACAGCACCAAAGGAAAGTAGTTAGTGAACCTCACTAAGTAGGCCTTATCTTCTATTAGTTTTCTATACAAAGGGATGCATAGAAATAGTTCACGTATATAAAATAGGTATCCCTTCCTACAACTTGCTTTCCCTAGAAAACTCAGTCTGTTCCTTTCTCTTACCATGTCTCTATAATTTTATAATTCTTTCGAAGTTCCATAAAGCCCAAGTACTAAAACTTTTGAATTCATCATCTTTTTTTGCTCCACAAAATGCATAATGCACTTGTTTATAAAATTACTTTCAATCTCATTACTAATATGGCTATTGTCATTTATTTGTAATGCTGGTCATTAAATTTTCAGTGAAGCATGCATTTTTATCCTTGGGCCACCCTCTGTCCTTGGCCTGTTAATGTTTGATCAGTCTAATTTGCAGAGATCAATCAACATTTTTTTCCTTTTTTTGCAGTACCAAGAATCAAACCCAGGTTGTCATACCTGCAATAAAGTAGTCTTCCACTCATTTTACCCCTCCCCCAAATTATCATCAACAACTCTTTTTACTCCTAAAACATCAGTTAGCCAATGAATCTAAATTGAGTAGAGACTTATTTTTTTCTTTTAATAAAGGGGTCACTTGAAACAAGTCACCCAGTAAAGATAAATAAGGTACTATCTACTGTTATGTGTGCCATCATGAAAATACCTGAATAAAGCCCATTAGAGGAAGAGCCATTACTGAGCCAGAGACAGAGTTCAGGAGTTAAAGAACTTGCCTTGTTCCCAGTTTACCCTGGTATGATTCCCAACTGAATATGGTCCCTCAATCACCCATCACAGCACTAGGCTTAAGCTGTGCGCTGTGCACTGGCTCTCCTCCTCTCCCCATCCCTTCCCTCCTTTACTTCCTCTCCTTCTGTCTGTCTGTCTGTCTGTCTGTCTTTCTCTCAAATAATGTGAGACCAAGCCAGCTTTTCTCTGGGACTCCCCCAGTGGGCTTGGTACTCAGGGGTCATTACTGGGAAGGGCTTCTGGGGACAGCTCATCAAACCCAGATCAGCAAAAGGCAAGCTCCTACCTACTGGAATCTCTCTGGCCCATGGTGACTTGTTTTTATTTAGGACTTACAATTCATTCTATGGTTAAAGTCCTTGAATTTACTGCATAAAACACTATAAGTATTTTTAAAGATTCTTTACAAGCCCTTTGTCTTGACTATATGCTGTTATGGGAGAGAGATACCTGTGTTACATACATTTGACTATTAATGTTGATTTTTTATTTTTTTGTGTGTTTGGGGCCACACTCAACGGTGTTCAGAGTTTACTCTGGTGGGCTTGGGGACCATATGGAATGCCAGGATCAAACCTGGGTCAGTCATATACTGAACAATTGCTTTGGCTCTTGCATTTGTTGATTTTTATAAAAAATCAAGCACTAGATATTTTTAGAGATCTGTATGGGCTAAGCCTAGAGACACAGAAAGTGTAAATCCAAAGATGTATAAGATGTCTTTTGCAGGTGAGATTATCACCCCCTTTCCTTCACTTTCTGCAAAATCAGACAATGCTTGAAGGACTGGGTCTCCTGTCTCTGGACCATGGAGTCTTTACTTATCTCTGCCTAAAGAAAAGACTTTAAGATGGGTAGTGTTCAGCCTTAAGACACTAAGTGACTGTCTGTAGGTTAGAGTAAGAGTGGGGAGACATCTTAAACTGAAGTAAAAGATGAGTTCAATGTATATTTGGAATTTATGTTTGGGGTAAAGAGAGCTGGTATAGTGAAGAAGTGAGTGATGGTTGTCAGGGAAGTCAAAGTCCTGGAAATATTCCCAGATTTTCTGAATTTCACCATTGCTCTCTATTGGCTGTAGATCAACTGGGGCCAGAGAAAGGGGAGAAAAGAAACTTCAATGGGCCACACATGCTTTGCATGCAGGAGGACCATATTTGGTCTTGATCCCCGCATATTGATCACTTGAAAGTGGATTCGCCTGTGCAAGTGGGTTCTTGAGGATTGTATGAAGAATTTACAGACAAAACTCAGAAGGTTGAAAGATTAGTTTAATGTACGAAGTTTCTGAATTCCCTTCCCAGATGTCTAAGCCTCTGTATAGTGAATGATTACTGGTGTATGCCCACGCAATCTTTCATCTAACATACAGATCAGCAATCTCAGGTCCTGTTCTGGGCTGCTTCTCACCAGTGCCTGCCACTCGGTCTTCCAACTGTGCCCCAGCAATCCCCTGTTGTCCTGTCCTGGATTTCCCTAGTCTCCAGCCTCTACCCTGCGTGGGTGAGACTCCTACGCAATGCTTAGTACCTTGCCCTGTACCTGGGCATCCATGCCCTGCTGAACCTGGGCTATCCCTGGACATCCAAGCCCTACGCGACTGGGTCTCTGAGCCTGGCCCACGCCTGTAGCAGCCCTTGCCTGGCCTTCCGTGGCCTATCGAGTACAGCCTATTAGAGTATAGGCCCTGTACCTGGGCATGCTGCCCTACCTGATCAAGGACATCGGAGCCGGTTGAGACAGGCGGCCAAGTGAGAAGGCTCTTCTTTTCTCCCCTTCTCACCTCTCACTTCACTTCTCTCTTCTGGGAGGAGCCTGGGGTTGCCCTTATTTGTTTGCCAAATCCTGCCCCGGTATCCCAATACATTTGATTGTCTACCTATTCCTTGGGTGACAGCTCCCTGAGACTTAGTACTTTCCTCCTTAGCGCCTGCTGTATCAGTATGACCCCCTAGGCACTATAAAGGGGTGACCCTGGAGCACAGAGCAAAGAGGGATCCTTGAGCACTGTGGTTTTGTGCTACCTAGACAAAAAATAAAACAAAGAACAAAACCACGAAGGATGCGGTAGGGTTAGCATAGAAACATAAGAAATTTCATACAGTTGTTGGGCATTCACTTGATGCAGTGCGGGTATTCCATCGTTTTGCTTGAGCAGGCGCCGGTAACATTTCCATTGGACCCTATCACGTGCCAATGTATGGCCCAATAGCATCTGTTTGATTCAGGGAATATGAAGAGCCTCAAACCGTTCCTTCTTAGGGTCTTGAAGGAAGTAACAGACCATCTTGTAGGTGTGATGTGTTTGTGTTGTGTTTGTTTTGGCGGCCGCGTGATCTTTTGACATCAGTGGGATCACAGTAGCTAGTGCTGGCTCTAGTCCAGCAGTTATCTCCAAATCGCATTACATGTCCAGCCCATCTGATTTTTCGATGCCCTAGCAAACAGAGACAGCATCCTGATCTCTGGAATAGCGGCGGAGGTCAGAACTCGGATTCGCTTCTCTCACTTGAGTGAGGCGCGATATTCCAAGCACCCTAAAGCTCTTTCGATTCCTCTCTGTGGGAGACCCAGGAATAGCATTCTCATCCTGCTTTCGTAGGACCCCGGGCTCTGAGGCGTAGGTGAATGCAGGGAGAAACGGTGGAGTCAAGAGATGTATTGCTTTGGAGCCGGAGAGTTCTTTGTCCTTTTAGCTATTTCTCCGATGAGCACTGAAGGCATTCCATAGCACTCTCTTCCTCCGCGCGCAGCTCAGGTTTTAAAAAGTGGTTCATCATGTTGACTTTCTCAACCTAGGTACACATAACTACTTTGCATTCAGAGATGTCTGTTCCATTGAGAGTGAATAGAGGCCTCTGGAACTAGTTCATTCTTCATGAACATAGTTTTCTTTAGATTCAGCTGTAGACCTGTCTTTTCCATTCTCAGTCCAGAAGTCAGCCAGCATTTGTAGCGCTTGGCTGTGTTTGGGTGTTATTAGAACAATGTGTTGAAGCGGAGGTGGTGTAGATTGCCGACCATCTATCTTCACTCCCATTCCTTCCCATTCTAATTGTCGCATGATGTTCAGGGGTGGTGCTGCAGAGTTTTGGTGAAATGGTATCACCCTGTCGAACCCCTCTTGCGAAGCATCCAATGATCACTTCCTTTGTAAGAATGGTGAGATCCTGGTAGTGAA
>JAJIBD010034887.1:0-25059 GCA_021461705.1 Cryptotis parvus
CTTCTGAATTAGTCATTGAAGTTAAATAATGTTGTACAGATATTATTGCTATTACTTCTATCCTAATAAAATACTGTGGAGCTCAATAGAGTAAGTGTATTTGAATTTTACTAGACTTGGAATTAGTATACTAGAATCCCAGTCCCAGCTTAGTTATGAACTAACTTAATTTTCTCACATACTCGAGATGAAAAAGCAGCCCTAGAAGAATCTAGAATTCCTTCAAAATTCCATAATCCTAAAATATTGAGGCAAATAGCTCCGTGTGCTGGAACTTACTTTGCATACAGGGAGGTCTTGTGTGAGCCTTAACCACATAGTCCTGAGCACTCCTGGGAATGATCGGTCAGCACAGAATCAGAGCTAGTCTCCAAGCACTGTCAGTTAAACCTCCTCAAGAAAATCTGAAAGCATTGAGGTTTGAGTAAAAGCAATTTGTAGGGCCCAAGCAATAGCACAGCGGGTAGGGCATTTGCTTTGCATGAGGTTGACCCAGGTTTGATCCCCAACATCCCATATAGTCCCCTGAGCACTGCCAGGAGTAATTCCTGAGTGCAGAGCCTGAACCAACCCCTGGGCTTTGCCCGGTGTGACCCAAAAAGAGAAAAAAAATTTTTGTATAAATGGCGTTCTATAATTGGGCATGTGATGACTTTGTAGCTATTAAAATGAGAAATATAGATATTAAATATATTTCCTTAATAAATAAAGGCAGTAGGTTGCCTCTAGTTGTGCTCATGATCCAGTAGACTCCAGAATAATTACAGGCTCATGTTGGCTGTGATAAACTTAGTAATGTAAGAAACCATTTTATGCATCAGATAGAATGCAAGTTCACAATTTAGATTAGCTAATGTTGGACCAGCATGGTAGTACTGTGGGTAGGGCTCTTATCTTGTATGCAATCAACCCTTGTTCAATCCCTGATATCCTATAAGTTTCCCCAAGCACCACAAGGAGTAAGCTCTTTAAAACTCCCAGAAGTAAACCCTGAGCACAGCTGGATGTGGCCAAAATAAATAAATAAATAAATAAAAGAAACAGAGAGAAGATTAGCTAATGTTACCAAATCATATCTTTTCCTAGGGCTGGAGAGAGAGTACAGCAGGCTGGCGCTATGCTGCTGACCTAAACTCCTCTGGTCCCTGTCACCCCATATGGTCCAATTCCTGAGTGCAGAGTCACAGTAGTAACCCCTGCATATTCCTGGTGTGCCTCCTAATCTCCCCCACAAAATCCCAAATAATTTATTTTTATGGACTTTGGGGCATGCACATGAGAATGATCTTGGAGAGAAATTTGAAAAATAAGAAGCAGAGGCTGGAGCGATAGTTCAGTGGGTAGGGCATTTGCATTGCATGCGGCTGACCCGGGTTTGATCCTTGGCATCCCATATGGTCCCGAGCACTGCCAGGAGTAATTCCTGAGTGCAGAGCCAGGAGTAACCCTGAACATTCCGGGTGTGACCCAAAAAAAGCAAAGAAAAAAAAAAGAAAAATAAGAAGCAGTGTGATTCTTTGCTTATACTTGAGCAAGTGGCAAACATTTTTGAGTTTCAGCTTTATGTATAAAAAAAAGAGGACAAATATGTCCTAGTATTTAAGAAAGGGCAGCTTTTCTATTGTTTACATAATCAAAATTTTTAGAGGCAAAATAAGACTTGAATAATGATGTTACAAAGGCAAAAGATGGTCCTGAAAGACTGTGTGGGACGTGTGGATGGTTAGCACCGCATCTGGTAGGGATGTTGCAAGAATGGTGTAGCCTAACAGTGCTTTGCTAGCTTGAATGTTCCTCACGAATCACCTGGGGAAGCATGGTAAAATATAGAATGTAATTCCATTGGTTTGCAAGACTGCATTTTATTTTAGTTCTGTTGTTGTTGTTTGCAGACATGGGGCAGAGCTGCTACTGTCTCTCCCTGTGACCAGCTGCTCACGAGGCGCCTGGGGAGGGATGGTGGGTTCTAGCGCTGGCCCACCACCCCAGCAGAGCCTTGCAACAAGCCAGATGATCCCCCACTCCATGAGGGCTCTCCATTTTCCATATCCGGACTTCTCTCTCGTCAGACCTCCACCCAGCAGACCAGCCGGCCGCGCGGTTCATCAATAAATGCTGGATTTAGAGATGCCTACAAGAGTATGCTACCTGCACGGCAGAGCCTGGCAAGCTACCCGTGTTGTATTTGATATATATGCCAAATACCAGTAACAATTATAGACCTCATTCCTGAATGGATTGAGGCTCTTTATGTTCCTGGAGCAAGCAGATGCCTTGGGCTCTACTAGCATGAGACAGGACATATGGAGATGTTACTGGGGCCCACTCGAGCAAATCGATGATGAACGGGAAGACAGTGTTGTTGTTTATTTTGTTTTCGTGGCCATCCTCAGCAATGACCATGGGCTATTCCTATGTGATACTTTAAGCCTTGAAGAACCAGATACTGCTGGGGTCAAACCTGGCTTCCTGCATACTGTCCCCTGGAGCGCTCTTTCTCCAGACTGGGTCTGCATTTTTTTTCTTTTTTTCTTTTTCTTCTGTCTTCAAGTCACACCTGGCAATGCTCAGTGTTCACTTCCAGCTCTGCACTCAGGAATTACTCCTGGCGGTGCTTGGAGGAACCATGTGGGATGCTAGAGACGAAGTCAGGTTTGGCTGCATGTGAGGCACGTGCTCTACCCACTGTACTCTCTGTCCGGCCCCTGCATTTCTAACAAGCTCCAGTCCTGCTCGTCCAAGGACTACATTTTAAGAACAAACTGGAAGACTTGCCAGGTAGTGTTTGCTGTGGTGGTGGTTGACTTGGACTCTTCTCTTCCATCATTTATGAGAAATCGGAAGATGATAAAATTGATGAGACTCTTGTGGGGCTTCTTACCCCAGAAACACCTTCATTCACAGGTTGGACTTTCAAGTTTCAGATGGGAGGCTGGGCAGATAGTACAGGGGGAGTGTGTTTGCCTTACATGCAGTGGACCTGGGGTTCAATCCCTCTTTCCAAATCTCCTCCAGAATGATCCCTGAGCACAGATCGAGGAGTAGACCCTGAGCACCTCCAGATGTGGCCCACAAACCAACCAACCAACGCCGTCCCCCAAAAAAATGTCTACAATTCCACAAAGTTTAAGATAGCGAACCATAAGGGAGTTGTTGTTCTTAGCTTGACCACCCAGACTAGGAATTTGCACCAATGCAGAAAGCAAGCCCCAAAGGCAGTGTTTCTAACGCCTAAGGACCTCATTCTATTCCAGACATCTCTGGAACACTTCCTTTCATATAGTTCTGGATGCTTTTCCTCACTTACTGATTCATTCAACCATGCATTGAGCATCTACTCAACTCCAGGCACAGTTGCGAGCTCCAGAGATATGACAGAGAGCAAATAAACTGCTGTTGTCAAGGAGATGGCATTCTAGGTAAAAATTTCTTGTAGTCCAAACAAGTGAGCTGAACGCAAAAGGCATTCCACTGGGTGATTCTAGGGTCATTGACAAATTATATTTTAAAAAATTAGGGGATTTACTGCCAAAGAGACTGTGTATACCAAAAGTGTGAACACATTTCAGAAGTGTCAGATGAAAGAGGAGATGGTGGAGTCATATCTGACTAATGGATGAATTACGTATACATTCGGGTTATGAAGGTAATAGGAAGTGCATAAAGGTAGATCCTAATTTTTTTTTAGAATAAAGGGCATTTGTCTTTAACATTTTTATTTAAAACTGATTTTGGATAGGCTTTTTGGGTCCCACTTTCATTGGAACATTTTCTAAGTACTCTCTATTGTAGGTTAGAAAGAATAATCACTTATGCTGAAAGTGTGAACTTGTAAAAAATTCTCAGTAGCAAACTGACAAAACCATGCAAATATAAAAGCTGCAGCGTTCTGACTTGTGTTTTATAAAGTAACAATTAATGCATAAATGGAGCTGCTAGCATTTAAAAACTTGACAGCAAAGCCTGTCCTCATTTTCTACATTAAAAAGTGTGAAGCAAAATGGTGAAAGAATATGGGTTTTACAGTTAAACATACTTGGATTCTAAGCCCAGCTTTATCTCTTGGGAGCCATGTGGCTCTGGGAAAGCTGCTTAACCCCTATGGACCTTAGTTTATTCAATTGTAAGATGGAAAATAATAATTCATATCACAGTATTATGAGAGCAATTAAATAAACTATGTATAATTTAATACCAATGACATTTATGAATTGCTGTATTAATAGACTTTTCTTTCATTGTATTTATAAAAGGATATGAAAGTTAGCTGTACCTATTGTGGTAATCATTTCACACGTGGAATAATCATTTCACATATTACATTGTTACTGTTACTGTCTTAACCCAGAGCTCTGCCCGTGGGCCCTGGTTGGTTGATGGTCTGACAGTAACACATAATATATATGTAAGTCAAATCACCATGCTATAAACATTGCCAATGCATCCAGTGCATCATATTCATCATCTCTCAGTAAAACTGAAAAAAGTAGATTTGTAAAATATTAATTAAATAAGATAGGACAGGAGTTAGGCACTTACCATGTAGCTGACCCCGGCTTAATCTCTGGCCAGACATAATCCTCCTAGCACTGCCAGGAGTGACCCCTGAGCACAGAGTTAGTGTGTTCCCCAAACCATGCATGTGTGTATATGAATGTTAAATCTTAAAACATACACAAACATGTATGTTCATAATACGACTTTTTTTTCTCCTAACAATAACCCCATATGACTTTGGGAGGAAACAGAAGGTGCTTCTCAGGGCCAGTCATTGCAGCCCATTTGCCTCCCTCCGGTTTTGTCAACAGCTGCTGTCCATAGCCTGCTGGGCTTCTCCAATTCCTATCCCCCACATTGCGTCTCTGTGCTTCTAGTAATTTCCATTCTTAGGGCTCATGAGCAGGGAAAGGGACCTTACCTGTTTCTAACAGGGCTCTCTAAGGCCTCCTTGAATGGTCCCATCTCTTTCTAGTGAGTTTAAACCAGTCCAAGGACAGATTATCGGAAGGAAGACCTATCACTTTCTCCTCTCCAAGCCCTTTAACTCCTCCTTCCCCCCTCCAGATGCCTTCAAATTCTGTTACAACATGAAAGAACTTGAGTAAAGATGCTTCTCTTGCACACGGCCCATCCTGGTTCTATCCTGGCACAGCATATGGTTCCCTACTCACTGCCAGGAGTGATCCCTGAGCATCGCTGGGTGTGGCCCAAACACAACTGCTACAACAACAATAACAACAACCAATCAAAGGCTCGGGTCAATAAATGCACATCTGCTGATACGGACCTAGATGTAAAATAAGTAGAAGGAGGGTGTCAACGCAGATCGTGAAATGTCCTGCTATAGATGCTGGTGTTTGGATAATAAATACACTTTGTCTCATATATGAAAGTTCTCTTTTCCAACTTTTAAGTGAGTTGTAGAGAGTAACATTTTGTTCACCAAAGAACCCGTAGAGACACACAGCTGTTTGTATAATCAACAGAACAAGTCAATACAGCACATAGTTATCAATAAGATTTTGTGCCATGCTGTTTAAGAAATGGAGAGCTAATTCTACCTTGCTTTTCTAGGAGGTGAGAGAACAATATTTGATTCTCATTTCTTCATGACAGAAATGAATTCTGAAGCGAATGAATTGAATCCAAGATTGGGACTCTAAGGAAAAGGGATAGATGGAGCCAGTTATGCGTTTTGAATCATCTAAATGAGTCAGTGAGCTCTTAAGGGACTGTTGTGCTCCAGTTACTGGATTTAGGGTGACAGAAAGGCAGACAGCAAAAAATGCAGTCCAGTAGGACATCTGGAAGCACATTTGACTGATTCCAAGGAATGATGTGCATGCCTCTGGACTTCACACTGATACTACACCCTTTGCTCCCAGAAAGAGGACTTTTTGTGAACTTGGTATCACGGCTACATTTTTTTTGTTGTTGTTGTGGTGGTGGTTTAGTTTTCTTGGACCACATCCAGTGGTATTCAAGGCTTACTTTTGTTTTCATGCTAAGGGATCATTCCTAGTAATGCTTGGGGGAGGGGGGGGCACATGTGGTACCAGGGATTGACCTGGTGGGCTGTGTGCAAGGGAAGCACCTTACCTGCTGGATCACCCTCTGAGCCAGGGACTTTTTTTACCATCCCAAACAGAAATTTGACGCAATAAATAAAACACCCCTATTCTCCACTCTCTCAGGCCCTAGTTGTCACTGTTCTGCATCTTGCCTGAGAGTCTGACTTTGCCAGGTACGTCATAGAAATGGGAGCACACAATAGTGCTCCTTTAGAAAGCCTGGGAATGGCACAATGGCCAAAAGCACCTGTCTTACCAGCGTGAGATCTCCTGAGCTTAATCCACGATGCTGCCCACTGTGTCAGGCCTGGTCCCCACGCCCAAGTCGCCACAGAATGTGTGATCGCCAGTGCACTCCTGCCAGGCGCCCGTGAGCAACAAAAGAGAAATGTGTGAGCACTTTGGCCAAGCGTGTGATCCCCAGAGGAGGGGCTAGGAGCATCACACTGACCTCAGAGAGCGCCGTGACCAGATGCATGTGACCACACCACTTTTGCCTAGTGTGTGAACACAACAGGATGTGCAGCCCCAAGAGCGACACCCAAGCTTGTTTGCGATCACCACCACCCTGCCACAGAAACAACAACAAAAGGCAAAGAAAGGAAGAAAAAATAGTTTTAAAACAATTTCTCTTTTGTCACAGTTTTTTTTTTTAGTCTAAAAGCCTCACGTTTATCCCTGTTGTGGCCTGTGTTGGCCTTCTCATTCTTTTTAAGACTAAAAAGAAGCTAAAATCTCACTGTATGAACACATGATGTTTCAGTTCTCTTTTTTTTTGTCCACATCTCGACTAATACTTAGGTAGGGCCCACACTTCTGCTGATTGTGAGTCATGCCATTAAGAAGTTAGTGTAGGCCAAGCTAGAAGGTTCATTTCTTTCCTTTATTTTGAGGTACTAAAAAGGTTATTGAAAACAATTTTTGCATATGAAGGCATATATGTGTGTATATATACACACATACACATACAGAGGATTGTGCATGTGTATACAGAATTTAGTAAACTTCTCAAGGTGATATAAATATGTTATAATTTGAAACAAATATATGGACTGATTTTTTCCCCAGGTTCTACACAGAATCTCCTGCTAACTCTCTGCGGTTTAACCTCTGGTATGTCCCTGCCTCATTGCCCAAGTCAAATACTTTTACTGTTGCCCCAGAAAGTGGCCAAGGGCTAGCTTAAAGGGCTGAGCACATACTTTGCATGTGGGAGGCTGGTTCAATCCTCAGCACATCATGGTTCCCTGAGCATTGCCAGGAGCCACATCTGAGCCCAGAACCTAGAGTAGCTATTGAGCCGTGTCAGATGTGACCCTCAAACCAAAATAATAAAAATAACTTTGCTGTTTACCCCAAAAGTTTTTTAAGGACCTTGCACAGTAATTGAAAATACATTCAAAGAACTACAACCATACAAGTTTAAGTTTTTTTTTTTCCGGGAATGAAAGGGTAAGAAAATACTAAGGGCGATGATCCCAAGACCAAAATGTACTTCAGGGGTTTAGAGTGAGGTTGTTTTTAGTTTGTTTTGTTTCTTAAACTATGTCCTTGCTTTTGTTAGCATTTGGTTCAGGGAAAACAAAGACCATTATGGCCTTGAATTTTCTCTCAGGGTAGCTCAAATTCTCATTTAGTCACTGGAGAGCAAATTATGAGAGAAAAGAAAAAAAGTCTACTAAATAATTGGGTCATCATGGCATGGCTCCACAGAAGCTCTCCTGGGACAAGATTTAATCGCTTCATAAATTGCGTATGTTGATTTTGTTATAAATAATAACTCTGTGTGCCTCATTAAGGCCTGAATGCATGTCCTTGCATGAAACTCATTCCTTTTCTTGCCAGTCTGACTAGATGCATTGTCTTTTGGGGTTCTGTCTTGGGAAACAGGTGCCCCTGGCGGAGAGCTAGAAGGTGCAGACGTCTCAAGAACAATGAAACAGTCTGTCACTGTCTCCCGTCTCTCTTGCTCCCCCGCTCCCTCTCTCTGCCTCTTGCCTTTCTCTCTCTCCTTATTTCTTTTCTTCTCTCTCCCTCTATCCATTTAAAATTAATGGGTAGATTAAGAAGAAATTCCAGATAGAATATTAGCTTCCTTCTTGACATTCCAGGCAATCAGTCTCATTCTATATTTAAGGCTTGCAATGGAGTTTCACTAAATGCAAGCCTGACCTTAATTTCTTCCACCTAAACCATTTGGAGTGTATTTTCTGGGGCAGGGTCGATTGCTCCAAAACCTGGAGTGATGTTTTGTTTGATGTAACCCTAGATTTGAACCCAGGCACTGTGTGGTTCCCCAGGTTCTGCAGCTAGCAACCCCCTGAGCACTGAGGTGAAAGTAACTAACAGCTCCTGCCCCAGTACCTCCAAGTATGGCCCAAAAAATTTTCCCCAAAATTGCTTAGAATAATCCAACTTAAATGACTCCATGAAAAATCAAACAATATTGGACAGTGGTTATAACTGTACAACAAAACCCTTGATGAATTATAATAAATTAAATAAATTAAAAGGTGAAAAAGTAAAGTAAATCCTAGAAGTTGAATGGATTTTATTTTATTTTATTTTATTTTATTTTATTTGGAGGAGGGTTTCCAAGAAGTATTCCAGGAGCCCAAGGGCCACACCTGGAGAGTGTCACCAACCTGGCCAGGTGGCTCAATATGAGGGAAAAGAATGCAGAGCTCCTCAGTTCTGTGATTATGAGGTTGGGGCTATATCCTGTGATTTTGGAGTTTGGGAGCTATATTGCGCGAGGGCTCAAACTTAGGTCTGAGGGACTGGAGAGATAGTACACCAGGTAAGGCGCTTGCCTTGTGGGCAGCCAACCCAGGTTCAGTCCTTGGCACTGCATATGGTCCCCTGAGCATCACCAGGAATGATCCCTACCTAGACGCAGAGCAAGAGTACACCCCCAGCACTGCTGAGTGTGGCCCCAAAACAAAACAAAACAAAACAAATAATTAAAAACAACAGACATATTTAGGTCTGAGCACACCATGCTCAGACTCAAGATCACTGAGCTATGTCCCCGGCCCCTGGATTTTATTTTAGTAATAAAGAATGAAATCGGAATTCGCAGACTGCAGAGCTAGTACAGGGGTTAAGGCATTCGCCTTGCATGCTACCAGTCAAGGTTGATCCCTGGTACTGATAGGGTTCCCTGAGCACCACCAGGGGTCTTCCTGATCAGAGTCAGGAATAGCTCCTGAGCAATTTCGCTCATGTTGGGGGGGAAAAAATCCCCCACCTTTTTTAGCAGTTCCCTGGCAGGAGACCTACTGATCATGAGATGAGACTGGACAATACAGGGTTTGCCTTCCAAGAACAGGAATGCATTATAGGGCAGTGCTCTCCAAGAGCACTCCATGTACTAGTGGCAGCCTTTTACCTCTTCGTGATAACATAGTAGAACATTAAGAGTAAGGACTTAAGAAGTTTCAGGCTTTGTTTTGCAACGCCAGGTATCAAACCTGGATCTTGTGTGTGCAGGCATGAGCCTGACCACTGAATCATATCTCTGGACTACATCGAGGAAATTTTATAGCAATCTAAGCCAGTGTTTATTTTTCTATTTTCTTTTTTCTTTTTTTTTGGGGGTCACACCCGGCAATGCTCAGGGGTTGCTCCTGGCTCTGCACTCAGGAATTACTCCTGGCGGTGCTCGGGGAACCATATGGGATGCCGGGGATCAAACCTGGGCCGGCACAAGCCGGCTGCGTGCAAGGCAAACACCCTACCCACTGGGCCATCGCTCTGGCCCCCTATTTTTCTATTTTCATTTCATTTTGCAAAAAATGTCAGTTAATGCTGGTGTGGAAATGGAACAAAAGTAATCCTTCATTATAGTTTGAGAATTGCCGTTGTCAGAAGTTATTTAGGCACTAAGTTATCTTCTCCAAATATGACTATCCTCATAAATGTTTTACTAGGCAACATGTAATGCTGGTTAGTGCTTTTGCTTTTCTTGTCATGATTGTGCCACTGGAACTGGTAATGCCAGGATTCAAATTCATATATGCAAGACAGGCTTTCTGCCACTGAGTAATGCCCCAGATCCTTGTTCTGTCCTTAGCCACTCTACGTCAAGTGTTAAGATACATAAGGTCAACACTGCTTATGGGCTAGAATTCATTTTTCGCATTCAGAGGGCCTGAGTTCAGATCCTGGTACCACAAATCCCCAGACCATCAAGAGCAACACACAAGCCCTTAGCTGGGCCCCTGAGCACTAAAGGGTGTGGCCCCCAAACAAAACACAAAGCATGAAGATGTCCAGTGTTTTCATCCGCAAATATCAATTCTTTTTTAAATTTTTAAAAATTCATTCATTCATCCATTTATTTGTTTATTTATTTATTTGCTTACTTACTTATTTATTTTTTGGTTTTTTGGGTTACACATAGCCATGCTTAAGGGTTACTCCTGGCTTTTCACTCAGGAATTATTTTTGGCAGTACTTGGGAGACCATATGGGATACTGGGGATTGAACCCAGGTAAACTGCATGCAAGGCAAACGCCCTACCTGCTGTGCTATCACTTCTGAACCCTAAATATCAATTCTTTGAGGGTGATCCAACTTTTGTTTATTTTAGCCTCCATTTTCTTTCTCTACCTTTATTCCTTCCTTCCTTGCTTTCCTGTTTTCTTTCTTTATTTCTTTTCCTTCTTGTATGATATTAGGATCCAACCCAAACTTGAGATTTTAATGTCATCCCTGGCCCCAAGGCCCCCAAGTCTCCTTAACTCTTTGCAAGTGGATCCCATTTTCTTCTAGATCTTATGATATCTGCAGAGTGTCCTCTCTAGGATGTCTGCGAAACTAGGCGAGTATCTGTATTTAGAATTACGCTAAAGGCATCTTTCTTTGATGCCTCCCATTACAGAAGTTGGTATATTGTAATTTTTGCACCAATATGCTGAGATGGGGGATAACTTGAGATAACAATGAGATGACCTTTATTCATAGACAGTTCTAGATCATCAAGAGATAGTCTGACCCAGGCATCATCTAGGCCTCTGTTTATTTGCCTGGCCTCTTGACCTTGCTTTTGTTTTGTTTGGTTTTGGGGCCACATCTGGCAATGCTCAGAGCTTACTCTTAGATCTGTACTCAGAAATCACTGCTGGCAGTGCTCAGGGGACCAGATGGGATTTTAGGGATTGAACCTGGGTCAGTGTGAAGGCAAGTATCTGCTGTACTATCACTCCTATCCCGTGGCCTCTTGATCTTGAGATGCACATACAAGAGCCTCTCAAGGTTCTGGGCCTCTCCTGGCATAGCATAGTCCTGTTCACAAAATCCATATCTGCTTTTAGAGAAATACATGTGCATTGGGGGAGCAGAGGAACTGGACAATTCATTTCATTAAAAACTTTAAACTGAGAATTATAAATGCTAATATTCTATTTAAATTTTTTTAAGAACTAATATGTTTAGTCCTCTCCAGTCTTAATCTTCACTGCACTATATATAATATATTATATATATATATATATATATATATATATATATATATAGAAAGAGAGAGAGAGCCTCCCTACTACTGAGAGTATTCCACCTGCACAGCAGAGCCTGGCAAGCTACCCATGTCGTATTCAATATACCAAAAATAGTAACAATAATAGACCTCATTCCCATGACATGGTTTGAGGCTCTTTGTGTTCCTGGAGTGAGCAGATGCCCTTGGGCTACATGAATGAAGATGTTACTGGTACCCACTCGAGCAAATTGATGAGCAATGGGAAGATAAGTGATACAAGTGAAGTGATATATATATATATAAACATACATATCTATATCTATATCTATATCTATATCTATATCTATATCTATATCTATATCTATATCTATATCTATATCTACATCTATATCTATATCATCTATATCTATATCATCTATATCTATATCATCTATATATATATCATCTATATCTATACCTATATCTATACCTACACCTATACCTATATCTATATCTGTATCTATATATCTATATAGACAAGTGATACAAGTGAAGTGATATATCTATACACATATCTATATCTATCTACCTACCTATCTACCTACCTACCTACCTACCTACCTACCGATCTATCCACATATATTTGATTTGGTTTGATTTGGTGTGGGGTCATACCTGGCTGTGCTCAGGGCTTATTCCTGTCTCTGCACTCAGAGACCATTCCTGGTGGTGTTCAGGAGACAGTATCAGGTACCAGGGATCAAACCTAGACCAGCAGCATGCAAGCCTTTCCAGCTATATTGTTTCTCTATCTTGATAATTATTAATTTATTAAACACATATATAACATACTCATATAACACGTATTAATTATATATTTCTGCAAATTAATACAAAACTTATATAAATTAATACAACTTTACTATAAATTAATACAAAATTTACTGGCTTAGGGTAAGCCTTCCCTCCCCACATAAAACAAAACTTACTGGCTCCGTGTAATAACAGTAATAGTTTTATTTTCTCCCACTGTTCCGATGAGACTCAGCTAGGTGATTCTCTTGTAAGGCTACAGTAAAATGATAGTTCTTTATTCAGGGAGCTAGAGACTAAGTACAGAGATCATCTAAAATGCCAGGGATGTAGCTCAGTGAAACACACTTGCCTTGTATTAGGCCCTGGCTTCAAACACTAGTCACAAGAAAAACAATCTCATCAGTTTGAACACCTACAAGTGACCTGAACTCCTTTACAGCATGGAAGCTAGATTCCAGGAAATCTTGTTTATTTATTTGTTTCTTTGTATTGCATGGCAGAGATAAAATTTGTCCATTCAGTATGTTCAAGTTTTTATGAGAGTATATTTTTAAAATTTCTCTTGGGGGCCGCAGTGATAGTCTAGAGGGTAGGGCGTTTGCCTTGCACATGGCTGACCCTGGTTTGATCCTCGGCATCACATATAGGCCCCCGAGCACTGCCAGGTGTAATTCCTGAGTGAAGAGCCAGGAGTAACCCCTCAGCATCACAGAGGTGTGACCCAAAAAAAAATGAAATTTCTCTTGGGTCTACTATACCTAGAAGTGTAATTGTTGGGTCATATAGAAAACCTATGTTTAGACATCTGAAGAACTGCTGTGTTGTTTTTCAAAGTAGCTGTGCTACTCACAATCCCACCAGTAGCGAATGAGGGGTATGGTTTGTCAACATCCTGGCCCACTTTTTATCTTATGTTTTATCTAGCATTCTAGTGGGTGTGGCATGTTTTCTCATCATGACTCACATTCTTCTTGAATACAAATTATTCATTTGGCTTCCTTGAAACAGCTCTCAGGATTAAAATATAATTTTCAGAAATGTTTAAAAATTGACTTATGGAAATATCAGATGAAAATGGGTCACAATTTAATCAACTCACTAATTAATGAGGAAATCATTAAGGTGGGAAGACTGGTTCAAAACTATTTTGAGAAACCAGAGTTTGTATTATCATTTAAAAAATCTTAAAATAAAATTGCTAAATTAGAGAAAAAATTGGTTTTGTCCTATAGGGTAATCCATAACTTTTGAGGTTACCAGGTGGTGTACTAGTCAGTTCATACTAACTGGTTTACATGTTCAGAAAGTTTGTAAGTTATCCTCTGTTCCCTCCCACAGCCTACTTACCAGCACAAGTAACTAATTTGATTATTACTGTTGGGGAGAAATTATTCAATTGTCCACCAGGCACAAAGAACATGTTAGTGTTTTTATAGGCTCACAACCCTTAGTGATAATAAAGAGCAAAGTCAAAGACCGGTGCATTCTTGAAAATTGAGTCACCCTTGGTTGGACTGATAAACAGAACTGCACCATAACACTGAAAGAGCACACAGCCACTATCTGTGTCTCATTTCCAAATTTTGAGTAATGTTTCTTGATACTAATTTTCCTGTAATATTTCTATATCCCCCTCTAGAATTTTATTTATGGACTTATTTTCCTGTGCCTTAACATAAAGACTGGTGTTTTTCAAGGTTTTATCTTCAAGGATTAACTAACATATGTTATGGCTTAGAAAACTGATAGTGTAATTGATTATACACTTTTACCCTCCAAGTAATACAGAATAAGTTCCCAGTTTGGGTTTTCACAACAAACTACGCCTTTTTAGAAGAGCTTTTCCTACATTAAGTAGAAGATACCTGTTTATCTATTTATACTTGATATACAATATTGGAAGTACCTTAATATTTTTTAATCTCAAGTGTAAGGTTTGCTTACCAACAACTACCTAAAAGGCAAGGCAAGGGACATGTATGTGGATTTCTTGGCTTGTTTGTTTCACATGGCATTCATCCTTCCTACGAGGCTTGGTACAAGCTTCTATCTAGATATTATTGCTATTACCAATGGGATTTTCCGATATGAGTTCCCACCTCATCCAGTTGCTCTTGTGAGTGACTTCGCCCCTCTTTCATCAAGAGGTGCAATCTATTTCTCCATCCCCCTTCTGTCCCGCATCTGGGGAGACCTTGTAGCTAGAATATGCAGAAGCCACAATGTGTAAGAGGAGAGAGAGAGAGAGAGAGAGAGAGAGAGAGAGAGAGAGAGAGGAGAGAGAAAGAGAGAAAGAGAGAGGAGAAAAGGGTTGGGAGGGAATTTGGGGGGACTTTGGTGATCAGAATAGGGCACTCATGGAGGGATGGGTGCTGGAACACTGTATGACTGAAACCCAAACATGAACATCTTTGTAATTATATATCTCACGGTGGTATAATAAAAATTAAAAAAAAAACAAAAAAATAAAATATGCTGGAAGTGATGTGAGGAAGTTCTAGGCACAATATTTAACTGGCCCAGCAATTCTCCTTTCAACTCTGCTCCTGAGAAACAGCACCTCAACTGCGGGCCACGCAAATGAGCCTCCTGGATGTCTCACCTGCTTGGGCCTTCAGACGACTGCAGTGCCATTTGATTATAACACCAAGTGCAAGAGACACATCAGGAGAAAGAAACACAAAACCAGGAGAAAGAAACAATACAATCTTATTTTAGAGTAACTGGTTACACAACAGCAACAACTAACAACAAATCAGAGCAGAGTCCCCGCATAAAGAATTTTACCAGATCTTGCAGTTCTCAAGGACTGAGAATCCTAAGTAACAGGAAACGGGCTGGAGAGATACAGAGGTTTAAGCACTTGCCTTGCGTGTGGCTGACTCATATTTGATTCCCGAAACCACATATGGGCCTCTGAGCCCTGGCAGAAGTACACCTGAGTACTGTGTGACCAGAAAACAGAACCAAATCCAAAGAATATAATAAACAAGTTTCACTTAAGATCTTTTTTGATGTCTTATGCCTTACAGGCACTATTGATGCATTTTTAAGAATGAATGAATGCACATAAAATGAGAAGCATGAAAGAGCAGAAATTTTTTAATTTTAATTTTTTTGGGGGAAAGAGACACATTTGGCAGTGCTCAGGACTTACTACTGACTCTGCACTCAAGTATCCCTTCTGATGGGGGACTGGGCTGCCAGGGATCAAACCCAGGTCTTCTGCAAGCAAAGCAAGGGTTTTACCTGCTGCATCATTGCTCTGACCCCCAAATTAACATTTTTATTGAAGTACTATAGTTTATAATACTGTTGAAGTCATGTTGTTGCTACAGAACTACTAGACCAATCCCTCCACCAACGTTTCAAGATCCCTCCAACATTAGCCACTATCCTTTCTTCTCCCATTCTCCTCCACTCTGTATTTTTTCTTTCCCTTTTTTTTTCTAGGCCAGGGCATATGTGGCAGTGCTCAGAGGAATACCCCAATGTTGGTGTCTGGTGGGTTGTGTCTGTGGCGCTCAGTGGAACATGCAGTACCTTGTTGGGCCATCTCTTGAGCTCTATAGCAAAGATCTTTCTTAATCCTATATCCTTATTTATTTATTTATTTATTTATTTATTTTGGCTTTTTGGTTCACACCTGGCAATGTTCAGGGGTTTCTTCTGGCTCTACACTCAGGAATTACTCCTGGCGGTGCTCGGGGACCATATGGGATGCTGGGGATCGAACCCGGGCCAGCATGGGCCAGCTGCGTGCAAGGCAAACGCCCTACCGCTGGGCTATCGCTCCGCCCCTATATCCTTTTTTAATGTTGATTTGTTCACCTAAAAATAAAATACTTGGAGATAACTCTTCTTTCTGAATTCAGATTTATCTGTACTCTTGGGCATGGTCTGCTCTCCAGATCAGAATTAAGACAACCTGTTTGATCACAAGTTTGAGTTTATGTAGGAGGAAATTCCAGAACTGGTTTTGCTGTTGTTGGGCAACAACTTGAATTCACAGGTCAGTGTGGAGCCTTGTTTATTCACCCTTCTAAAAACTTTGAGGACAGATCTTGATTCCGGAAATATGAAATTCAGATTTCGGAACACTAGTGTTTTGTTTTTAAGAAAATCATGGCTGGGGGCTGGATAGTCCAATAGGTAGGGCGTTTGTTTGCCTTGCATGCGGCCAACTGACCAGGGTTCGAGCCCCAGCATCCCATATGGCCCCCTGAGCACTGCCAGGAGTAACCACGGAGGAGTGCTGGGTGTGATCCAAAAAGTAAAAAAAAAAAATCACTGCTGGAGCTGGAGAGAGTACAGAGTTCAGGTGCTGCCTTACACATGACTGGTTTAATCCCCAGCACTGGGTGTGGCTCTGAGCATAGTCTAGAGTAAGCCCTGAGCACTGCCAGGCCCCAGCTAATGTGGTGGTGGTGGGAGCAGAGGTATACCCAGGGCTGCTCCTGAGCCAGTGCTCGAGGGTCGCTGGACCTTCTGCATTCAAAGCATGTGGTCTCGCCGGTTGACAGCATCTCCCTGACCTAAAAAGATCTCTTTAAATCCTGGAAGTGACAACAGTGATGATGTGCCCCACCCACTTCCAGACCCTGCCAGCCTTCACTCTCTGCCTTTTCCCTCTTACCCCCTACTCTCCAACCTTGGTAATCTCTTAACAAGCACTCAGATGTACCACGTTCCTTCCTGCCCTGGGACCTTTGCTCATGTTATCTCATCCTCCCACACCCCACTGCTCTTTCTTCATCTAGTCAGCCTCATTGTTTTGCCTGAGTTCAGGAACAAGGTCCTCAAAAGATGCTTTTATGACCTCTGTACCTCCAGTGAGCTACCTGTTTAGTTATATGCACCTAGACACTCCACATTTCTCCTCCATAACATTTTTCTTAATGTGTCATATCCAGGAATGCTCAGAGATTACTCCTAGCTTTAAGCTCAGGAATCACTCCTAAAGGTGACTGGGAAATTGTACAGGGTGCCAGAGAGCGAACTTAGGTCAGGAATGCACAAGGCAAACATCTAACCTGCTTTACTATCTCTCCCCTCACAGTATGTTTTATTTTTTGTTTTTTGCTTTTTTGGGTCACACCCGGCAATGCTTAGGGGTTTCTCCTGGCTCTGCACTCAGGTATTACTCCTGGCAGTGCTTGGGGGACCATATGGGATGTCAGGGATCGAACCTGGGCCGGCACAGCCGGCAGCGTGCAAGGCAAATGCCCTACCCGCTGGACTATCACTCTGGCCTCTCTCACAGTGTGTTTTACCATTATAATTGAATATCTTGAACTGTGTGGTTACTTCATTTCTTTAAAGATGTACATTTCTCATATGTTCATGAACCTATCTACACAACTTTATACAGCTGCCATAAATATCTTCTATTTATTTATTTATTTATTTTTGCCTATTGGATCACACCCAGCAGTACTCAGAGCTTACACCTGACTCTATGCTCTGGAATCACTCCTGGTTGTGCTCCAGAAACCATATGGGATGCTGGGTATCGAACCCGGCTTGTCTCTGTGTAAAGGCAAATGGCCTACCTGGTGTGGTATCACTCTGATCCCATCGATATCATTTTATTCACATAGGAAACTCTTGACCAGGAAAACAAAGGTAGCAAAAGACTTTATAGTTGAGGGGCCAGAGAGGAGAGGTAGTAGAGCTGGTAAGGCACTTGCTTTTCATGTGGTCGACCTGGGTTGAATCCCGGCCACCCATATGGTTCCCTGAGCACCGCCAGGGTAACATAATACCTTAGTGCAGAACCAGGAGTAACCCCTGAGCATTGCCAGGTGTGACCTCAAAACAAAACAAAACAAAACAACTTTATAGCTGATCCTACGGCTTTATTTGTCTTTCTTTTTTTGGGGAGGAGGAGTCACAATGCTCAGGGATCACAACTGGCTCTGCACTCAGGAATTACTCCTAGCGGTGCTCAGGGGACCATATGGGACGTGGGGCATCCAACCCAGGTGAGTTGCGTGCAAGGCAAATGTTCTACCTGCTGTAGTATCACTCTGGGCCCTTACAGCTTTCTTGAATGATTCATCTACTCTTCAAAATTAAGTATCAAATTATAATTTATGCCCCCAATACTCTTTTCCCCCTCCTGGAGCCATAGCTGGCAATGCTTACAGCTTGCTCAGGAGTCTGTTCGGAACTAACAACTTAACCCAGGCCTCCCACATAAAAGCATATGCTCTGGGCTTTTGAACTTCCTTCTAAGTCCTCAAAGAATATTTTTTGAATACTTTACTTCAAGTGCCGTGTCTTCCAATCCTAAACTATTCTACCATGAGCCTTGTGCAATGCTCCCTCTCCCGCTCCAGTGAGACTTTTTTTTTTTTTTGCTTTTTTTTTTTGGTTCACACCTGGCAATGCTCAGGGGTTACTCCTGGCTCTGCAGTCAGGAATTACTCCTGGCGGAGGTCAAGGGACCATATGGGATGCCGGGATCGAACCTGGGTCAGCCGTGTGTAAGGCAACGCCCTGCCCACTGGACTTTCGCTCTGGCCCCCAGTGAAAGACTTTTTTTTTTTTTTGCTTTTTGGGTCACACCCAGCAATGCTCAGGGGTTAGTCCTAGCTCTGCACTCAGGAATCACTCCTGGCGGTGCTCGGGGGACCATATGGGATTCCGGGAATCGAACCCCGGCCGGCACAGGCCGGCCTGCAAGGCAAATGCCGCCCCTACCGCTGGGCTATCGCTCCGGCCCCCAGTGAAAGACTTTTAAACCAGACTTTTTTTTTTTTTTTTGGGGTCACACCCGGCGATGCTCAGGGGTTATACCTGGCTCTGCACTCTGGAATTACTCTTGGTGGTGTTCAGGGGACCATATGGGATGCCAAGGATCAAACCTGGGTCGGCTGCATGTAAGGCAAATTCCCTGCCCACTGTATTATCACTCCAGACTCTTAAGCCAGACTTCCTAAACTAGACTCAAGCTTATAAATAACTCCATTTTGCCCTTACTCTTTGCTGAGTCTACAAAGACTCGAAGATAATGCTCCTCCTGAAGGGTATGCAATCAACTGAATTTTGTCTTATCAACATGTTGCTTTGCTGATGTTCACGGAGGCAATTTTTATGCTAAAATACAGTAAGTGTATACATGTACTGTGGTAGCATATTTTCTCTTCCTGAGAGGCTGATAATCATAATAAAAACCAATAATGACTTAAATTTGACAAATATAGCAATTAATTATCTCTCATGTTGGAGCTCACATTTGTCATAGGGCAAAGCCTACTCAGTTTTATTAGTTTATCTCTTTGTCATAGCAGAAACAAATTAGTTACTTACTAATAATTGTTGGATGAATGAGATGAATAAGGGAATGACTGAGAACAGGATGGACCAAACCGTAGTGGCAACTCTTATTAGTATAGACTTCTTGTTGATTCACTTCCTGCCTGTGGCAAAATTAAGAGCAAAAGATAAACCCACTCTCTCAGCCTGCCTCTTGGACTCCATTCCAGAGCACTTCATGCTACCCTACAGGATTCTACCTGAGCCCTGATGGTGATTTTAAGTTTAAATATAGTTGCTGTGGCTGTGCCATGATATTCTTCCGCTCAGTTTAGTTATGTAATACATAAAATGTATTAGGAGAAATAGAAGTTGTCCATGACGGGGCCTGGAGAGAAATTGCAGCAGGTAAGAATCTTGCCTTGCATATATCTGACTTGGGATTGATCCTCAGCATCCTGGGAGTGACCCCTGGGTGCAGAGCCAGGACCCTTGCCAGGTGTGGCCCAAAACAAAAAAAACAACCCTCCACAGGTGTTGTCCACAAGGTTTGCCATTGTGTGAGAAGGGAGTACAAATGAGTTCCTTGAGGCGCAAGACATATAAGCTTGGCTTGATGGATTCTAGAGTAAAGGGTAGCAGAATATGCCATCCTCAAAATATGCCACAGTGATGTAAGGATTATTTTGAACGGAAGGCTTTTGAGGAAAAGCAGATCAAAATAAAGCTCTTGGTCTTCCATTCCCTTTTTGCCCTCACAGGACAGGACATAAAGTTGTGAAGCTATATCTACCTTCTCTATACCAGGAAGGAGAGAAGTTAATTACGGAGACAAGTCTGTCCTCTTATCGGTTCAGAAACAGCACCAAAGGAAAGTAGTTAGTGAACCTCACTAAGTAGGCCTTATCTTCTATTAGTTTTCTATACAAAGGATGCATAGAAATAGTTTACGTATATAAAATAGGTATCCCTTCCTACAACTTGCTTTCCCTAGAAACTCAGTCTGTTCCTTTCTCTTACCATGTCTCTATAATTTTATAATTCTTTCAAAATTCCATAAAGCCCAAGTACTAAAACTTTTGAATTCATCATCTTTATGCTCCCACAAATGTGCATAATGCACTTGTTTATAAAATTTACTTTCAATCTCATTACTAATATGGTTATTGTCATTTATTTGTAATGCTGGTCATTAAATTTCAGTAAGGCATGCATTTTATCCTTGGGCCACCCTCTGTCCTTGGCCTGTTAATGTTTGATCAGTCTAATTTGCAGAGATCAATCAACATTTTTTTTCCTTTTTGCAGTACCAAGAATCAAACCCAGGTTGTCATACCTGCAATAAAAGTAGTCTTCCACTCATTTTACCCCTCCCCCAAATTATCATCAACAACTCTTTTACTTATATAAACATCAGTTAGCCAATGAATCTAAATTGAGTAGAGACTTATTTTTTCTTTTTTAATAAAAGGGTCACTTGAAACAAGTCACCCAGTAAAGATGAATAAGGTACTATCTACTGTTATGTGTGCCATCATGAAAATACCTGAATAAAGCCCATTAGAAGAGCCATTACTGAGCCAGAGACAGAGTTCAGGAGTTAAAGAACTTGCCTTGTTCACAGTTTACCCTGGTATGATTCCCAACTGAATATGGTCCCTCAATCACCCATCACAGCACTAGGCTTAAGCTGTGCGCTGTGCACTGTCTCTCCTCCTCTCCCCCATCCCTTCCCTCCTTTACTTCCTCTCCTTCTGTCTGTCTGTCTGTCTGTCTGTCTTTCTCTCAAATAATGTGAGACCAAGCCAGCTTTTCTCAGGCCAGACTCCTGGCTCTGGTACTCAGGGGTCATTACTGGAAGGGTTCTGGGGACAGTCATCAAACCCAGATCAGCAAAGTAAGGCAAGCGCCTCACCTACTGGACTATCTCTCTGGCCCATGGTGACTTGTTTTTTATTTAGGACTTACATTCATTCTATGCTTAAAGTCCTTAGTTACTGCATAAAACACTATAAGTATTTTTAAAAAGATTCTTTACAAGCCTTTGTCTTGACTATATGCTGTTATGGAGAGAGATACCTGTGTTCCATACATTTGACTATTATAATGTTGATTTTTATTTTTTGTGTGTGTTTGGGGCCACACTCAACGGTGTTCAGAGTTTACTCCTGGTGGGCTTGGGGACCATATGGAATGCCAGGATCAAACCTGGGTCAGTCATATACTAGACAATTGCTTTGGCTCTTGCATTTGTTGATTTTATAAAAAAAATCAAGCACTAGATATTTTTAGAAGATCTATTATGGGCTAAGCCCTAGAGACACAGAAAAGTGTAAAATCCAAAGATGTATAAGATGTCTTTGCAGGTGAGATTATCACCCCCTTTCCTTCACTTTCTGCAAATCAGACAATGTGAAGGACTGCATTCCTGTCTCTGGACCATGGAGTCTTTACTTATCTCTGCCTAAAGAAAGACTTTAAGATGGGTAGTGTTCAGGCACCTTAAGACACTAAGTGACTGTCTATAGGTTGAGTAGAAGTGGAGACATCTTAAACTGAAGTAAAGATGAGTTCAATGTATATTTGGAATTTATGTTTGGGGTAAAGCTGGTATAGTGAAGAAGTGAGTGATGGTTGTCAGGGAAGTCAAAGTCCTGGAAATATTTTCCAGATTTCTAATTTCACCATTGCTCTCTATTAGCTGTAGATCAACTGGGGCCAGAGAAAGAACTCAATGGGCCACACATGCTTTGCATGCAGGAGGACCATATTTGGTCCTTGATCCCATATTGTTAACGCGAAAGTGGATTCGCCTGTGCAAGTGGGTTCTTGAGGATTGTATGAAAGAATTACAGACAAAACTCAGAAGGTTGAAAGTTAGTTTAATGTACAGAGGTTTCTGGTCCCTTCCCAAATGTCTAGCCTCTCTGTTACCCGTGAATGAATTCCTGGTCCTGTCCCACGCAGTCTACTCACATCCCACAACGATGGCCCGGTCCTGTTCCTGGGCTGCTCTCTCAGTGCCTGCCACTGGGTCTTCCAACTGTGCCCCAGCAATCCCTGTTGTCCTGTCCTGGATTTCCCTAGTCTCCAGCCTCTACCCTGTACACGTGGGTGAGACTCCTGTGCTTAGTACCTTGCCCTGTACCTGGGCATCCATGCCCTGCCTGAACCTGGGCTATCCTGGACATCCAAGCCCTACCGTAACCTGGGTCTCTGAGCCTGGCCCACACCTGTAGCAGCCCTTGCCTGGCCTTCCGTGGCCTATCGGTGGCCTATTCGTACTGGGCCCTGTACCTGGGCATGCTGCCCTACCTGATCCAAGGAGACATCGAGGGAGCCGGTTGGGAGCAGGCGGCCAGAGTGAGAGAGCTCTTCTTTTCTCCCCTTCTCACCTCTCACTTCACTTCTCTCTTCTGGGAGGAGCCTGGGGTTGCCCTTATTTGTTGCCAAATCCTGCCCCGAGGTATCCCCTTCTACATTTTGATTGTCTACCTATTCCTTGGGTGTGTAGCTCCCTGAGACTTGGTACTTTCCTCCTTAGCGCCTGCTGTATCAGTATGACCCCCTGAGCACTATAAAGGGTGACCCTGGAGCACAGAGCAAAGAGGGATCCTTGAGCACTGTGGTTTGTGCTACCTAGACAAAATAAAACAAGCAAAAACCAAAGAGGATGCGGTAGGGTTATAGAAACATAAGGAAATTTCATACACAGTTGTTGGGCATTCACTTGATCACTTGAATGCCGTTATTCATCGATTTGCTTGAGCGGGCGCCAGTAACATTTCCATTGGATCCTATCACGTGCCAATGTAGCCCAATGGCATCTGTTTGATTCAGGAATATGAAGAGCCTCAAACCATTCCTTCAGGGTCTTGAAGAAGTCCGACCATCTTGTAGGTGGGCGGCCACGTGATCTTTTGACATCCCGTGGGATCCAGTCGGTAATGGCTCTAGTCCAGCAGTTGTCTCCAAATCGCATTACATGTCCAGCCCATCTGATTTTCGATGCCTTGGCAAACGAGACAGCATCCCTGATTCTGGAATAGCGACGGAGGTCAGAACTCCGGATTCCTTCTCTCACTTGAGTGAGGCGTGATATTCCAAGCATAGCTCTTTCAATTCCTCTCTGGGAGACCCGAATAGCATTCTCATCCTGCTTTCGTAGGGCCCAGGTCTCTGAGGCGTATATTAATGCAGGGAGAACGGTGGAGTCAAAGAGATGTGCCCGAGCCGGAGGTTCTTTGTCCTTTTAGCTATTTCTTCGATGCCTTTGAAGGCATTTCATGCCGCTCTCTTCCTCCTGCGCAGCTCAGGTTTTAGGTCGTTCATCATGTTGATTTCTCGACCTAGGTACACATAACTGCTGCATTCAGAGATGTCTGTTCCATTGAGAGTGAATGGGGCCTCTGGAACTAGTTCATTCTTCATGAACATAGTTTTCTTTAGATTCAGCTGTAGACCTGTCTTTCCACATTCTCGGTCAAAGTCAGCCAGCATTTGTGCCGCTTGGCTAATGTTTGGTGTTATTAGAACAATGTCATCAGCGAAGCGGAGGTGGTGTAGTTGCCGACCATCTATCTTCACTCCCATTCCTTCCCATTCTAATTGTCGCATGATGTTCTCGAGGGTGGTGCTGAAGAGTTTTGGTGAAATGGTATCACCCTGTCGAACCCCTCTTTTGACATCAATGATCACTTCTTTGTAGAATGGTGAGATCCTGGTGGTGAATCCGTAATACAGCTCATGAAGGATCTTGATGTATTGGGTTTGAACACCCTGTTTGGCTAGGGCTTCGATGACTGCTTCAGTCTCCACAGAATCAAAAGCTTTCTGTAAATCAATGAACGTGTTGGGCATTAATTAAATCCAAAGTTCTGTCTTGAGAAAACTTTCACCAAACTCCATGAGACCCCCTTTGAGTTCCCTTCTCAACTAGGTCTCAACTGTTGCCTATGAAAACTACAAACTTCTGGGACTGGTGATAGTTCAGGACCGGGTGCTCGCTTTGCACGGAGCTGACCTGGGTTCGACCTCTCCTGGGTCAGATGGCCCCCTGAGCCCCACCAGGTGAGATCCCTGTGCACAGAGCCAGGTGTAAGCCCTGAATATCACTGGATTTGATCCCAAAAGAGCATCTCAACAAGCACCCTCCAAAACAAAAAGCCAAACAGCGTTGCTTCATCTGTTGCTGGCAATAATGTTGCCTGGTGCAACTTTCGGGGAAACAATACGGACACTTCTAAAAAAAAAACTAGGTATTGAGCTTCTTTATGGCCCAGCAATTAATTTCTTTTCTTGCTTTCGCTCGCTCTCTCTCTCTCTCTCTCTCTCTCTCTCTCTCTCTCTCTCTCTCTTTTTGCTTTTTTAGGTCACACCCAGCGAGGGGTTCCTCCCGGCTCTGCACTCAGGAATTACTCCTGGCGGTGCTTGGGGACCATATGGGATGC
>JAJIBD010034888.1:0-15706 GCA_021461705.1 Cryptotis parvus
CTGTGGTCAGGAGTGTTGCCGCAGGTGCCAGTGGGGCACCCAGTACAGTGCAAGGAGCATGCAAGGCAAGCCAGGCACCTTACCTTATTTCTTCTCCTGGCTTATTGTTTGTCCCCTTAAGGAAGATAATTTCGAGGATATAGTGATTTTTTCCTCCCTGAAAAAGGGACATCAATGGACTGAATAAGTTTAGATGCGCTGATCTGTGTTTGAGTATTGGCCTATAATGGCTGAGACATTGCAGTCATCTTATCACTGAAGAACTATTTTGTTCACTGTTTCTGGCTAAAAAAGTAGTTCAGGGCCGGGCGATAGCCCGGCCCAGCGGGTAAGGCGTTTGCCCTTGCGCGGCCGGCCTGTGCCGCCCGGAGTTCCATCCCGGCATCCCATATGGTCCCCTGAGCACCGCCAGGAGTAATTCCTGAGTGCAGAGCCAGGGAGTAACCCCCTCAGCATCGCGGGTGTGACCCACAAAAAAGCAAAAAAAAAAAAAAAAAGTAGTTCAAGATTAACAGAAGTTTTGGCAGTAATTGAAACTCCAAAATTATTATTCATCCCTGACATCCCATTATTCATCGATTTAGCGAGCGGGCGCCAGTAATATTTCCATTTGACCCTATCCGTGCCACTGTGGCCCAATGGCATCTGGTTGCTTCAGGAATACTAAGAGCCTCAAACTGTTCATTCAGGGTCTTGATGAAAAATCTGACCATCTTGCTTTTTTTGGGTCACACCGAGGCAATGCTCAGGGGATTACTCCTGGCTCTGCACTCAGGAATTATTCCTGGTAGTGCTTCAGGGGACCATATAGGATGCTGGGGGGTCAGACCAGGGGTCAACTGCATGCAAGGCAAATGCCCTACCTGCTGGACTATCGCTCCGGCCCACAAAAGTATTTTTTAAACTCTGAATGTACCAGGGTTTGAGTGAGTGCACATTTGGAAGGTAGGACTTACCTTTGAGCACTGTGAACTCAGTTTCGATCCCTGGCATCCCATGTCTAATCCCCAGCACTGCCAGGGTAATCCTGAATGCAGAGCCAGGAGTAGCTTGCCCAAAGCAAAAACAACAAAAATTTTTAATTAAAATTAAAGAGACACCTCTTTGTAAACCAGAAAAATCATCCACTTGTGAACATGACCAGTTGAACCTTTGTTGTAGAAGAAGAGTGATTATGTAGTGTTAGTGTAATTACATTGCAAAAATAGCAATTAATTTTCTATAATTATTTATAGATATTTCCCTGTTTTGGGTCATACCCTAGCAGCTTTTTTCCGATGGGGCGAGGTGTATGCTTGGGAACGATGTGTGGAGATGGGGGAGTCAAGTTAGGGTTGACCGCACGCAAGACAAGAGCCTCAGCCCTGGCACTGCAGGCACCGTCATCCTGCCCCAGGAGAGCATAATCTTGAATTAGCAAATCAGTGTCAAAGGACAGAATTGTGTCAGTGTTTTGTGTAGGTAATTATTTGTTGATAATAACTTTCAGGCTAGCATCACCTGAAAAACAAGCAGAGACATTCAGGAAAAGCTAAGTTAAGGATGATGGAATCGCCAAAGGATGGAGTGCTGGGGAGGGGGAGCAGAGAACTAGCTTTGGTTGGGATTAGATTAGTTTTTTGAATATTGAAAGGAAAATAGTTTGTTTTCCTTATTATTGTTTAGCATAAATTAAAAAGTTGTTTGGGGGGAGGGTTTGGCCACACCTGGTCAGGAATTGCTATGACTCTGTGCTTAGGGGGTCCACTCCTGGGCGGTGCCCTGGGGACCGTATGATCCGAGGATTGATTCTAGGTTGGCCATGTGCAGGAGCAAAGTGCCCTTCCCATTGTTAAGCTCTGTGAAGGAGTAAATCAAATTTACTTTTTTGGAAAGTGTCACACAGTGTTCAGGGGTTACTCCTGGCTCTACACTCAGGAACTACTTACTCCTGGCCTTGCTCAGAATACCATATGGGATAACGGAGATAGAACTCAGGTTGGCCGCGTGCGGGCAAATGCCCTACCCGCTGTGCTGCCGCTCCAGACCCTGAAATTTACTTTTGATGTCTGTAAAGTCACATGAAGTGTTTCAGAATGGCATTGTATTATTATTTTGTGTTTTGGGCTATCCCTGGTGGTAGTCTGGGGTCACTTCTGGTGGTGCTCCAGACTGAATGGGGTGCTGGGGTAACTGCTTCCTGCGGCTGTACTGCCCATCACACTGACCCCCAGGATAGCATTTAAGAGAGTTAGGTATCACAAGTTCTGTCTGAGCCAAGGAGATTGCTCCAAAGCTGGAGGAATCCCTGACATTCGGAGGCACCACAGTTCAGTCCTTGACACTTACTGGTAGCCCTCCATCCCCCCTAACATCTCTGGGGTGACCCTGGTTGCCCCACGCACGGCTGTATTTCGTGGCTGGAACACAGGAGCGTTAGAGCCCTCAGCCAAGTATAGTTGCAAGTGGCCCTCAAGTCCCACGAGCACTGCCTGGGAGCCTGCTCTAAATAAATAATAAAATGACATGGCCATGCATTTTCTTTTTCTTTTCTTTTTTTCTTTTTTTTTTTTTTTTTTTTTTTTTGGGTCACACCCAGCGTGCTCAGGGAGTTACTCCTGGCTTTGCATTCAGCAATTACTCCTGGCTGTGCTCAGAGGACCATATGGGATGCTGGGGATTAAGCCCAGGTCAGCTGTGTTCAAGGCACACACCCTCCCGCTGTGCTATCACTCCAGCCCCTAACTGTGCATTTATACTTGCCCATGTAAAATGAGTCATTTCAGTAGAGGGTGTTGCCCTGCCCATTGAACTATCTTTCTGGCCCTCAGTCTTTCACTTTAGTCTCAGGTTAGTAATTCTTAGTGGAAAGGGCAGATGCATTTGAATTCCTTTCTTCTGTCATGTTGCATATAATTGCTTTTATTTATTTATTTATTCATTCATTCATTCATTTGTTTATTTGTTTATTTGTTTTTGCTTTTTTGGGTCACACCTGCATTGCTCAGAGCTTCTCCTGGCTCTGCACTCAGGGTCGGAACCTGGGTCGGCTGCATGCAAGAGCAGCGCCTCTCGCTCCGGCCCCCTTTTCACTTTTTGGAGTCCCCACCATTATATGCTCAGGGGTGACTCTTGTCTCCACTCAGGGAATTACTCCTGACGGTGCCGCAGATATGGGGGATGCGGGGTCGAGCCCGCGTCAGCTGCATGAAAAATGCCCTCCCGTTAACGCTATTGCTCTGGCCCCTCATGCTGCCGTGCATATGGGAAGAGCCAGGGCAGCTCTTGTGAACATGCTGCTGTTGAGTTATGCCCCTAGGTTTAGTAAATTGTTTTTATTTTTCTCTGTTTGGAAATGTAATTAGAGTTTGGCCTTTTTTTCCTGCAAATCCATATGTTTAAAATGTATCCGATAAAATAGTGCAAATCTGATTTATTTTGTGTTTGGTAAATAAATGAGGACTCTTAATTCTTCGTGATTTCAAGCTTGTGTTAGAAACATTCATTCTTCCTGTTAGAAGGTAGCCATAGTAATGTTTGCAGCAGTTTTACTTTTTTTTCAGCTTTGTTTGAAGGCAATCCTGGATTCTTCCCTGAATGCCTAAGGGATGGAGAGTCTAGAGATGGTGGAGACTGAGCCTACGCAGAAAGCCCTAGAGACCTTTTAAGAAGTATTTTTCTTTTTTTTTCTTTTCTTTTTTTTTTTTTTTTTTTTTTTGGGTCACACCCGGCAATACTCAAGGGGGCTACTCCTGGCTCTGCACTCAGGAATTACTCCTGGCGGTGCTCGGGGACCATTTGGGACGCTGGGGATCAAAGCCCGGGCGGCACAGGCCGGTCACGTGCAAGGCAAACACCCTACCTGCTGGACTATCCCTCTGGCCCCTTAGAAGTATTTTCCGACCAAATCAGGTCACCCTTGTTAGGGAAGGTCACGCCCTCTTTCTCCCACTCTCCCTCTTGCCCTCCCTCTCTCTTTTTTTTTTTGGTCTTTTTGAGTCACACCTGGCAAATGCTCAAGGGTTACTCCTGGCTCTGCACTCAGGAATTACTCCTGATGGTTGCTCAGAGGGCCCCATATGGGATGCCGGAGATCAAAGGCAAACTCCCCTACCGCTATATTATCTCTCTGGCCCCTCAAATTGAGTTTTCAGTTGTTTTCATTTTTACCTAATTTTCCCTCCTTTTTTCCCTCCTTGCTGTTTTTTATTGTTGTTTGTTTGTGGGCCACACCTGGTAGTGCTCAGGGTTTACTCCTGGCTCTGCACTCAGGTTCAAGTAAGGCCTGGGGACTGTATGGGATGCTGGAGATCATATGTTTTGCCCATTGCTCTAGCCTCTTACCTTGCTGTATTTAAGCAAGTGACCATATGATAATTTTGCAGGTGGAGAGAGTTTGAAGTTTTGAGTCCTTAAATATTAAAAGTTTGAATACTCAAAGAGGACATTAATTGCAACTGTACATATATAACATATGTATGTATAGCATACTGGTGTATGTAGTATATGTATAGTTGAGGGGGTTTTTGTGTGGTTGTTTTGTTTTGTTTTGTTTTGGGCCCACACCTGTTCTGCACTCAGGAACACTCTCGGAGGGCTCATAGGGACTATATGTGCCAGGGATTGAACCTGGTTGGGCTGAGTGGAAGGCAAGTGCCCTACCTGCTGTACTGTCTCCTCCCACTCCCCTCCTTTTTGCTTTATTTACTTTTGGTTTTGGTTTCTGTGCCACACCCGACTATATTGAGGTCACACTCCCGGCTGTGGCCTCCATTGCCTTTAGGGAAATATGGGGAAGGAGCCCAGGACCCCCGAGCATAGGACTCACTCTCTTTCCCTTGGCATTCTGTTTTTGGTGCTGCAGCTGCCAGGGGCTCCCTGGAGGTGCTGGGTGGAGGAGTGGTAGATGTACTAGGCATCAAAAATGCACTTGCGAGGCATGTCTCTACCATTCCAGCCACATCTCTGGCCCTCTGGTAATTTTTAGTGCTTATGATTTATTAGTACTTTGGGAAAAAAAATGTTTTTGGGAGTGTCACACCTGGCGGCTGCTCAGGGGTTACTCCTGGCTCTGCACTAGGAATTACTCCTGGCAGTGCTCGGGGGACCATATGGGATGCGGGGATAGAACCCAGTTGGCTGCATGCAAGACAAATTGCATCGCTGTACTACCGCTCTGCAGTATTTAGGGAAATTGACAAATTGACTCTCAGACTTAAGGATGCATTCAGCTTTGGTTGAAGTAAAAAAAAAAAATCTTTGTTTGAAGTAATGGCTTATTTCTTGTTTCCTCTTCCATTTTACTTTGAATCAGAAGAAGTCCATTCACAAAGAAGACCCGCTTAATGATGAACATAAGGAGAGACAAGAAGTAGAAATGTTGGCCAAGAAATTTTGAAATGAAATACGTAAGTATGATAAACTCTACACTTCAGTGATTACCAGTTGGCCTATTTTTCTGTCTGCAGCTGGTTGGGTGGTTGTGTTTCTGTTACCTACCTCCTTGCCCTGTTCTCACAAATAGAATCCAAACAAATGGTTCAACTGTCAAATATATTCCATTACATTTGGTGATAGATTGCAAGAGCAGCCATCCTTTATAATACTCTCTCCAGTATCCAGACAGTTGGCTTATTACTATTTCCGTTCTGTATAAACTTGCAAAGTAACTATTGGCTACATTTTATAGAAGAAGAATAGTCTCTGAGCCCTAGGTTAAGTAACAATGAAGGTCACATAATGACAAGAACAGAAGCTACAAATCAGAGTGCCTCTAGTTCTTTTTAGGGGATTGGAGGGTGGGAGTACACCTGAGGGTGCTCAGGCTTACTCCTGGTTCTGTGCTCAGGAGTCACTCCTGGCCGGGCATAGATGACCATTAGTGGTGCGAGATTTGGACCCGGTCATTGCATGCCTAGGCAATGCCCTCCCCACTGTACAGTCACTCCAGCTCCTCTAGTTTTAGTTCATGATTCTTTCTACTGCCAGTGAAAAAGCTGCCTTCCCTGGAGTCAAGTTTGAGAGTGAATGTGTATATATCTTGACCCCTGGAATCTGTATAAATCAGGTGCAGCATTAATTTTTTTTTTTTTTTGGGTTGCACCTGGTGATGCTCAGGGGTTATTCTTGGCTCTGCACTCAGAAATTACTTCTGTTAGTGTTTGGGGGACCATATGGGATGCCCAGGATCGAACCTGGGTTGGCCACATGCAAGGCAAACGCCCCTACCTGCTGTGCTATAGCTCTGACCCTTTAATTCTGCTTGCTTGCTTTTTTTTTTTTTTTTTTTCTTTGCTTTCTGACTTCCTTTTCCTTCCCTGCCCTTCCCTCCATTCCCTCCCTTCCTCTTCCCCTCCCTCCCTTCCCCTACCCTTTCCCCTATCCCTTTCCCTTTTCCATCACACCTAGCGATGCTTGGGTCACTACTGTCTCTGCATTCAGAAATTACTCCTGGTGGTGCTGGGGGATCATGTGTGATGCCTGGGATCAAACCTGACTTGGCCACACGCCCAAGGCAAATGCCTTACCGCTGGGCTGTCGCAGCCATGCCCTCCTTTAATTTTGTTTTAAAATGTCATTTTTACCTTAACAATTTTTTTTCCCTTTTAGTTTTTGGGTCATACCCGACAAAGCTCAGGGGTTACTCTCTGCACGGAAGGAATTACTTCACGCAGGAATGCTCTGCACCGAAGGAATTACTCCTGGCGTGTTCGGGAGCCATATGGGATGCCGGAGATTGAACCCAGGTTGGCGCGTGCAAGGCAAACACCCTACCCACTTTGCTGTCCCTCCCTGCCCCCACCTTAACAATTTTTGTACATTTCATGTGTGCCACAGTAAATTGGTGTTTTTTTTAATGTAAAAATAAAATTCAATTACCTGATAGTTAAGCTCTTTAATATTTCTCTCAAATTTACGAAGGTAAATTTGTATTAGAATCTTAACTCCTCTCCTCTGTTTTCCTAAGACCTTTTTTGGGTTTTGAGCCCATACCCATTGGTGCTTAGTGGCTATGCCTGGCTCTGTGCTTGAGGTTATGGACGGGCAGTGCTTGGTGGGGATTGAACTAGGGTTGACTGCAAGTATCTTAACCCTGTTCTGTCTCTCTGGCCTCTGGCCTGTGCCTTTAACTCTTCCCTGGTCACTTGGCTAAAACATTTCTGTTGAGAAGCAAGATCTTTCCCTTCCAATTCCCCTGTGAGTGTCCGTTATCTCACAGAGACAGGAGATTGGTTCACGCTAGCCTGTCCTTCATGTTCCTCTTCAAAATGCAGGTAGGGGCCCGGGCGATAGGCTTTGGGTAGGCGTTTGCCTAGTTTTGCACCGCAAGCCTGTGCCGGCCGGGTTCATCCCTGGCATCCCATATGGTCCCCGAGCACCGCCAGGGAGTAATTCCTGAGTGCAGAGCCAGGAGTAACCCCTGAGCATCGCAGGTGTGACCCAAAAGCAAAAAAAAAAAAAAAAAATGCAGGTAGGGGCTGGAGAGCTAATACAGTGGGTTGCGTGTTTACTTTGTACATGGCCCACCCAGGTTTGATTTCTGGCTTCCCATATAGTCCCAAATACCAACAGAAGTGATCCCTTCATACAGAGCCAGGAGTAAATCCTGAGTACTGCCCTGTGGCCCCCTAAAAATTCCCAACAACAAACAAAGAAAATGCAGTTAGGATGTTTTATGGTACTTGTTGGTCCTTGAGATAATGAAGAAGGTGGAGACAGGGATATATATGAGATTAGACTAGCTTGGTGAGTCAGTTTCTTTGCCAAAAGTATCTTTTTTTTTTTTTTTTTTTTTCCTTTTTTTGGGTCACACCCAGCAATGCTCAGGGTTTCTCCTGGCTCTGCACTCAGGAATTACTCCTGGCGGTGCTCGGGGACCATATGGGATGCCAGGAATCGAACCCAGGCCGTTACAGGCCGGCTGCTGCAAGGCAACGCCCTACCCGCTGGGCTATCGCTCCGGCCCGTGCCAAAGTATCTTTTAGTTGGATTATTTAACCTTTCGGGTAACTGTTTTCTTATGTATAAATTGAGAAATTGAACTTTTTAAAATTGGGGTCGTGGGATTACACCTGTGACTGTACTCAGTGATCACTCCTGGCAGGCTCTGGGGACCATATGGCTTCAGGGTCAAACCCTGGTCGACCGTGTACAAGGAAAATGGCTTACCTGCTGTACCATTACATTCTGGTTCCAGAAATTGGAATTTTTTAAGTTCCCTCTGATTCTCAGAGGAATAATAAACCAGAGACATACTTCTGCTTTTGGCTCCTGTGTTTCCCTGCAGGAACATTTTTCTTAGCTTCACTGACCAGAGAATAATAAATTGAAAGATGGACTATTGGTGTTTCAATGGAAACATAAAAGCTATGTTCAGTCATGTTTCGTAGTATTTAATTATAGTATAATGTTAGGCTATCAGCGCTGAAATACTAACTGTACTTTCTTTTTCTTTATTATTTTTTGGAGACCTCCCCAAAGAGTGTTCAGGTGGCCCCGGGGCCACTTTCTGTCAGTGAGGCCAGCAGTTGAGTTGTAGGGTCCGGGACACAGTGCTGCTCAGGCTCAGTGGTCTGAGGGACATTAGGAACATCCTGGTAGCCGTGGGCCTCTGGGACTGTACCTAGCAACACTGCCAGTCCTCCAAGGCTATTCCCCATGATGTCTGGGGACCATGTGCCAGGGTATGGAGTCAGGGTTGCCATACCCAAGGCGATGTGCCCTGTTCTCTGTCCAACTGCCGTAGCTCCCACACTTTCTTCACATACAGATAATCACTTTGGTTAAACTTAACATCTTTTATACAGATTACACGTGGTTAAATGCAATGTTTAATGAATAAGTTTACATGGCTCAAAGTTTTAAGAAGGTGTAAAATGAGGAGTGTCCATTCGTTCTGCTGCCCACTCTCTATGTCTCATTTCCTAGAGGCCAGTATTGTGGGGCTGGTAGGGAGGGTTTCTCCTGGAGAGCTGTTCCTGTCTGGCGTGCCCTGACCCACTCAGGCTCCTTTTGCACAGTGTTTTAAAGAATCCATCACATACTTCTGCTTTTGGCTCCTGTGTTTCCCTGCAGGAACATTTTTCTTAGCTTCACTTAGAGAATTCGCACTGGTGTACCCTGAGCCTGGTTTGGTGGCTTGTCCTGCATCCTTTGCCTTTTCCAGCTTGGGAATTCAAGCCACCAGCATTGGGCCTATGTTGCCTTCCCGGTGGTAGAGGATCTTGTCATTTCTGTCACTGTACTGGAGTCCTGAGAGTGCCCGCTCGCTTTGCCAGGCCTTCTCTGTCATCTGGGTCAGGGACATGGGAGAGCACCAGTGGTGCGGTAGTCCTCCTGGGATCACGGCGCCCGGAAGGGCCTTCCCCCCGGGCGATGACCCCTGAGACCGAGGAAGACACAAGCTCCACGGGGCTCTCCCTCGTGCCGTCCCCACCACCGAAGCTTTCATGTTCTCCACCAGGCTGGTGACCGTGTGGATTCTGGATTGCGGGACAAGCCCACAGCGCCTCTTCTCTTGCTTCCCACTGATTATTATAGTTGGGGGGCTCGCTGGAGCAGTTGAGCAGCTTTTGGGGGTGGATCTCCGGCCACATTAGCCACTCCGAGAGGACTGTCCTCTATGCCAGTGCAGCAAGGCATTTGGCCAGGCCGGCCAGGACCCTTTTGGACTGGATGCTCCCTGTCTGTGCTGAAGTGCTTGGCCCTCCTCCTCCTCACTGTAGGGGCTGGGATCGCCTTCTTACCCTTGAACTTTTACCTTTCCGCTTTCTGGGTGGCAGCAACAGCAGAGCTGTCCCTTCTGGTCTTTAAATTCATCATGTTGTAGAGATTGTTTCCCATCAGGACATAGGAAATTTTCTGCGTCTTCCCTCCACCCCCACCCCCCAGTTTTGTTTCTTCTGTTGGTAGCATTGTTGCAATGACTGAGGGGCCTGCAGGGTTGGTTCCACACATGCCACCATGCTCCAGAGCTCGCAGTCCTCTGCAGGGGTGCTCACACCAGGCTCACTGGGCTAAGTCATGCCAAACTGTTGTTGCCTCACAAGATCCCCCGTTTTCTGATTTTTTTTTTTTTTGCAGATAAGTAAAAAAGTTGTCTTTTGAAGTTTATAATATTTGTACTCCTAACCACCTTTTCTACCTTTGTTTCCTGAAATGAGAGGTATAGTTATGTGTTATCTTTTATAAAAAATAATAAAAATATTTGAGTGCATTGGGCATTCAAAGGGACAAAGGTAGTTACAGGCTGCAGCTAGGGACCCGGTGCCTTGTGTTTGAAGAGGGACTTGCAGTCTCCTGTGCAATTGCTTCTCACAGTAATTCCCAGGAATGCTCTTCACCCTTTATGGGATAGAGGTGAGTGGCAGGCAATAGTAGCAGTGTTTTATAGGGGAAGAAACATTGTATCATGAGTTAACACAACTAGACTCTCATCTTAACCTGGTCATATTTTTTTTTTATTATTTTATTTTTATTTTATTTTTTTTGCTTTTTTGGGTCACACCCGGCAATGCTCAGGGGGTTTCTCCTGGCTCTGCACTCAGGAATTACCTCCTGGCGGTGCTCGGGGGGACCATATGGGATGCCGGGGATCGAACCCTGGCCGGCATGGGCCGGCGGCGCGTGCAGGCAAACAAGCGCCCTACCCACTGGGCTATCGCTCCGGCCCTTAACCTGGTCATATTAACTAGCTAGATGACCTTGGTGAAGAATCTTGGGGGGGGGTGTGTGTGTGTGTGTTGCTCCCTGGGTCTCACATTTTTTAGCATCTTTACTAAAAATGCTCTTAGCATTTTTGTTATCGTGAGCATCTGTAAAGGAAGAGTACGATATGCCCAGTCAGCTTTCAGTGACTTTTCAGTGAACCAGCAGTACATGGAATAAAAGAATATCACTGGGAACAATAGTACAACAGATACAGCGCTTGCCTTGCACACAGTTGACCCAGGTTTGATCATCAGCACCACATTGTCCTCCTGAACCCCACCAGGAGTGATCTCTGAGCACAGAGCTAGGGTTAAGCCCTGAGCACTGCCGGGTGTGGCCCAAAAAGTTAAATTTAAAAATAAAAAGTATTGGGCCGGTGTTGGAGGACATGTTTAGCTAATCTGGGAGTTTTGTTGTTTTGCTCACTCCCAGCTTAATCTTATTTAAGCCAATGTTCATTCTAATGAGATCTCTCTTCTATGTAAACACTTCTAGAGGGTGTGGCAGTTACAGAAGTCACCTTGATTGAATAACTTCTGACTTATACATCTACTAAGATTTCTATGTTTTCTAGATTGGGCACAGCTCCTCTTTATACCCACTGCACCCAACGTGGGACAGTTAGAATTTACCAGGAGACTACCACCCTGGCTACGCTGAGACTAAAGGTAGACTATAGGAAGGATCATACTAGTTTGCTCTAAGCAGGCGAGTATGACCCTTTCAGTACATGAGAACAAGATACTCAGAATCACCCTGGTGCAGATAATAATAAGGACCTTGTGGGTACCATCTAGATTACATGAAGCTCATGAAGTTAAGATGTATTACTTTATATCAGCCCCCTCTCTCTCCAGTGTTTACATAAGAGATAATCTCGGGATTAGTCCTTGGTGTAACCTTTGTTTATACCTACAATAGGGTGTGTGGCACTACACTCTGTTTAGGGTTCTTTGTTGGCATGACAACCTCCCGATTGGATTACTTTGGTGTATATAAGGGGCTGACTTGAGGCCCTTTCACCTTTTGCCTTTTGCCTTTTGCCTTTTTGGTTCCTCAGCCTTCAGCTTTTGGCTCCTGCGGCTTTTGGCCTTTTGCTCTTTGGCCCTTGCTCCTTCTTCTGGGTAGGACTCAGCTCGGGTGAGATCTCTCTCTCTTTGGTGGGAGACTTAGGCTCTTTTGTATGGTCTAAGTTCGGACCAGAGCTAGAGTTTGTTCATTATATTGGATTGCTGTGGAAGAGCTTTTGTACTATTAAAAGCCATTTTTGGAACTGCACTGGACTCGTGAGTTTTCATCTTTCTCCCGGCGTCCTCGGAGGTAGAAGACAACCTCTGTCCGGACACTGTCGGGGGACCCCGGCGGCGTTCCCCGACATTTGGCGTCCCTGGGTGGGCATCTGGAGGTCCCACCAAGTTGCTGATGAATTTTTCCTGAAGCTGGGAGGAGAACTTGAACCGTGAGTTAAAATGGGTTTCTTCTTGGAAATTTTTTCTTTGTTCTGGCTTCACCTTCTTTTTCAGGTGATAGCAGTAATCTCGACTTTTGTGATTCCTGCTTGTCTTTCCGAGAGTCATGAAATTAAATCTAGCAGACAGATTTTAAGTCTTGACGATAATGTAGAGGAAAAAAAGAAGCATCCAGAGGAGGCAGACTCTCAAACCGAAAATCTGCCCGGGAGTTAATACCTCCCGAGGCGAAGGTGCCCCTCTAATGGAAAGGGATGCTCAGTTTGAAGGTTTCCCCAGAGTTCTTACAAGCTCTGATGAGGACCAAGGGAGGAGACGAATTCCCCTAGCCTGTCCAGGCCTCAAAAGTCTCGTTATTCCTCCTGTTCTCAATTTAATAATAGTCCAAGAGCAAAGCTCTGGGAACTTTGCAACATTCCTCATGACTACTCTTTTATTTTGGCCTTTTCTGGTGCTAACTGTTATGATTTTTTGTGATAAAACTGCACCTCTCCCAACAGGAGCTGAGTGCAAGTTTTGGTGAGCACGCTGTTAAGTTTAAAGTAGAGGCTTTCCCGGACCTTTGGTTTAAGAAAATGAAAGGTCAGATTTCTTGGTGGCATCTTTATTTAATTCAGTTGGAAAAGAGTTTTAGGCTCAGTCTACAGTTGCCTGCCAACTTCATGTGCACCGTAGCTTTCCATAGAGACAAACCGGACTAAATTGTTCACTTTTTATTTGTCTGTGCTCCGTCCCACGTGGCTAGAGTTAGCAGACAATTAAGTTATGTGATTGGATATTTATGGCAAATGACTTCTGGCAAATGAATAGTTTTGGCGAATGATTTATGGTAAATGTTATGGCTAATGACAAATTGTTAAAGCGTGCTCAAAAAACTTTCAGAATCGGTTGTTGAAACAACAAAAGACAGTTATCTTTACCATTTTCACCTTAAATTTGTCTTAAGGAGAGCCACTGGATAACACTGACAAACTCAAAAACCAATCAATTCACCTAAGTAAAAATTGATTATAAATGGATAGAAGGTCTAAAAAACCTCATTTCTTTCAATACCGGTCTAAAAACACCTAATTTTTTTTCACTATAAAGCCTTAATTTTAAATTGCAAGCTGCTGTTCAAATCTCCCGGATTGGTTAATGATAATCTTGCTTTGCAGCCTGTTGAACATGGTCCATCTTTAATAACAATAATTTTGCTTTGCAGCCTGTTGATCTTGGTTCATCTTTAATAAAAATAACCTTCCATTGCAGCCTGTTGATATGCTTTAGCTGGAGATAACCCCTTTCTTTCTAAAAAAAAAAAAAAAAAAAAAAAAACCTGCCTTGGAGCGGGTTTAAAGGTTAAGGCACCTAAATAACCCTCCAAAAGAAGGTACCATAAAAAATATATATTTTCTAAGTGTTTAATGTGTGTCTTTATGTTTCCTTGCTGCTTTGAAATGTTTAAAGGTGAGAGCACATGAATAACTCTCAAGGAGAAGATATTTTGTAAGAATTTTCTAAGGTTTTTATGTATAGAAATGACTAATGAAGTTTTCTGATGTTTCAAAGAGAAATGAAATGAATTCCTGTGTATGATATTCAGTGTCAAGATTTTAAAACTTAATGAGTTTTCTAATGTTCTGTTTACAGGTTAAAAAAAAAAAAAATAAATAAAAAAGGAGAAAAAAGGGTGAACTCCAAGTATAGTGATCAATATCAAAATCTGCTAACAACTAATAGAAGTTTTTAATGCTTTTGTTCAGAGATTTACAGGAAAAGAACTTGGCTGCTGCAGATTCCTTTAATGATGTTCTGATGTTCAAGGCTTTGGACTCTAGACACAGTGCTCATTACAAAAAAAGTTTGAAAAAGTTTTTCTAATGATTCTGTTCACAGGCTAAGATGGTGGAATGCAGTAAACTTGTGCTACAACGCTCAATACTCGAGATTCCTAAAACAGTGTTCACTACAAAAACTTAATCATTTGCAAAAAGTTTTTCCTAATGTTTTCTTTCACAAGGTGTTGGAGATTTTTCATGCTCTTGGATTCCTTCCTCATGATCTCAATTTGTGATTAATTTCAAAGTGTTTTTTTCTCACCTAAAATTAAGTTATAGGTATGGTTACCGGTGCCAGTGTTCCCTTGCTGAAGATGCCTTGTGAAATGCCTGTACCACTGTTCCAGAGACCTATTCCAGTGCTTGAGAAGTTTGTTCCAGTGCTCCTGAAAGCTGATCAAGTGTTCCTGATAATACATCGAGTCCTTGATGATTGCTCTCCCAAGACTCATTCCTGTCTTCACCGATGCTGCTGTTCCAGAATCAGTTCTTCAGTTCTTTGGACCTTGTTCCAGAGATGTGACTTCATGGGAAATTGACACTCACTAATTTAGGACAATACAGGCTGTAGTCTGTTATGACCAAACAGCCAGAGACATTTTACTATGAACTTTACTCGGTTCAGAATGAATTCGGACATTGGGACAACATATATTACCTTGTAATTGGAATTGTTCCTTTTCTGTTTCTCTCCTCTGTATGTATTATTTAGAATACTTGTATTTTTATATTTTTGTAAACAAAAAGAGGAGAGTTGTTGGAGGACATGTTTAGCTAATCTGGGAGTTTTGTTGTTTTGCTCACTCCCAGCTTAATCTTATTTAAGCCAATGTTCATTCTAATGAGATCTCTCTTCTATGTAAACACTTCTAGAGGGTGTGGCAGTTACAGAAGTCACCTTGATTGAATAACTTCTGACTTATACATCTACTAAGATTTCTATGTTTTCTAGATTGGGCACAGCTCCTCTTTATACCCACTGCACCCAACGTGGGACAGTTAGAATTTACCAGGAGACTACCACCCTGGCTACGCTGAGACTAAAGGTAGACTATAGGAAGGATCATACTAGTTTGCTCTAAGCAGGCGAGTATGACCCTTTCAGTACATGAGAACAAGATACTCAGAATCACCCTGGTGCAGATAATAATAAGGACCTTGTGGGTACCATCTAGATTACATGAAGCTCATGAAGTTAAGATGTATTACTTTATATCAGCCCCCTCTCTCTCCAGTGTTTTACATAAGAGATAATCTCGGGATTAGTCCTTGGTGTAACCTTTGTTTATACCTACAATAGGGTGTGTGGCACTACACTCTGTTTAGGGTTCTTTGTTGGCATGACAACCTCCCGATTGGATTACTTTGGTGTATATAAGGGGCTGACTTGAGGCCCTTTCACCTTTTGCCTTTTGCCTTTTGCCTTTTGGTTCCTCAGCCTTCAGCTTTTTGGCTCCCTGCGGCTTTTGGCCTTTTTGCTCTTTGGCCCTTGCTCCTTCTTCTGGGTAGGACTCAGCTCGGGTGAGATTCTCTCTCTTTGGTGGGAGACTTAGGCTCTTTTGTATGGTCTAAGTTCGGACCAGAGCTAGAGTTTGTTCATTATATTGGATTGCTGTGGAAGAGCTTTTGTACTATTAAAAGCCATTTTTTGGAACTGCACTGGACTCGTGAGTTTTCATCTTTCTCCCGGCGTCCTCGGAGGTAGAAGACAACCTCTGTCCGGACACT
>JAJIBD010034889.1:0-15703 GCA_021461705.1 Cryptotis parvus
CTGTGGTCAGGAGTGTTGCTGCAGGTGCCAGTGGGGGACCACGTACAGTGCAAGGAGCATGCAAGGCAAGCAGGCACCTTACCTTGTTTCTTCTCCTGGCTTCTTGTTTGTCCCCTTAAGGAAGATACATTTCGGGGGATATAGTGATTTTTTCCTCCCTGAAAAAGGGACATCAGTAGACTGAATAAGTTTGGGTACGCTGATCTGTGTTTGAGTATTGGCCTATAATGGCTGAGACATTGCAGTCATCTTATCACTGAAGAACTATTTTGTTCACTGTTTCTGGCTAAAAGAAGTAGTTCAGGGGCCGGGCGATAGCCCAGCCGGGTAGGGCGTTTGCCTTGCACGCGGCCGGCCTGTGCCGGCCCGGGTTCCATCCCGGCATCCCATATGGTCCCCTGAGCACCGCCAGGAGTAATTCCTGAGTGCAGAGCCAGGAGTAACCCCTGAGCATCGCGGGTGTGACCCAAAAAAAGCAAAAAAAAAAAAAAAAAAGTAGTTCAAGATTGAAATAAGTTTTGGCAGTAATTGAAACTCCCAAAAATTATTATTCATCACTTGACATCCCATTATTCATCGATTTGCTTGGCGGGCGCCAGTAATATTTCCATTTGACCCTATCACGTGCCACTGTAGCCCAATGGCATCTGGTTGCTTCAGGAATACAAAGAGCCTCAAACTGTTCATTCAGGGTCTTGATGAAGAAGTCTGACCATCTTGCTTTTTTGGGTCACACCAGGCAATGCTCAGGGATTACTCCTGGCTCTGCACTCAGGAATTACTCCTGGTAGTGCTCGGGGGACCATATAGGATGCTGGGGATCGAACCAGGGTCAACTGCATGCAAGGCAAATGCCCTACCTGCTGGACTATCGCTCCGGCCCACAAAAATTATTTTTTAAACTCTGAATGTACCAGGGTTAGAGTGGTAGCACATTTGGTAGGTAGGACACTTACCTTGCGCACTGTGAACTCAGATTCGATCCCTGGCATCCCATGTGATCCCCCCAGCACTGCCAGGAGTAATCCCTGAATGCAGAGCCAGGAGTAGCATTGCCCAAAGCAAAAACAACAAAAATTTTTAATTAAAATTAAAAGAGACACCTCTTTGTAAACCAGAAAAATCATCCACTTGTGAACATGACCAGTTGAACCTTTATTGTAAGAAGAAGAGTGATTATGTAGTGTTAGTGTAATTACATTGCAAGAATAGCAATGTAATTTTCTATAGATTTATTTATAGATATTTCCTGTTTTGGGTCATACCCTAGCAGCATTTTCCGATGGGGCGGGTGTATGCTTGGGGAACGATATGTGGAGATGGGGGTCAAGTTGGGGTTGACAGCACGCAAGACAAGAGCCTCAGCCCTGGCACTGCAGGCACCGTCATCCTGCCCCCGGGGGAGAACCGCCAATCTTGAATTAGCAAATCAGTGTCAAAGGACAGAATTGTGTCAGTGTTTTATGTAGGTAATTATTTGTTGATAATAACTTTCAGGCTAGCATCACCTGAAAAACAAGCAGAGACATTCAGGAAAAGCTAAGTTAAGGATGATGGAGATACCATAAAGGATGGAGTGCTGGGGAGGGGAGCAGAGAACTAGCTTTGGTTGGGATTAGATTAGTTTTTGAATAGTGAAAGGAAAGTAGTTTGTTTTCTTTATTATTGTTTAGCATAAATTAAAGTTGTTTGGGGGGGAGGGTTTGGCCACACCTGGTCAGGAATTGCTATGACTCTGTGCTTAGGGGTCACTCCTGGCGGTGCCCTGGGGACCGTATATGATGCCGAGGATTGATTCTGGGTTGGCCATGTGCAGGGCAAGTGCCCTTCCCATTGTTAAGCTCTGTGAAAGGTAAATGAAATTTACTTTTTTGGGGGTGTCACACAGTGTTCAGGGGTTACTCCTGGCTCTGCACTCAGGAACTACTTACTCCTGGCCTTGCTCAGAATACCATATGGGATGCTGGAGATAGAACTCAGGTTGGCCGCGTGCAGGCAAATGCCCTACCCGCTGTGCTATCGCTCCAGACCCCTGAAATTTACTTTTGATGTCTGTAAAGTCACATGAAGTGTTTCAGAATGGCATTGTATTATTATTTTGTGTTTTGGGCTATCCCTGGTGGTAGTCTGGGGTCACTTCTGGTGGTGCTCCAGACTGAATGGGATGCTGGGGTAACTGCTTCCTCGCAGCTGTACTGCCCATCACACTGACCCCCAGGATGGCATTTAAGAGAGTTCGTATCACAAGTTCTGTCTGAGCCAAGGAGATTGCTCAAAAGCTGGAGGGAATCCCTGACATTCGGAGGCACCACAGTTCAGTCCTTGACACTTACTGGTAGCCCTCCATCCCCCCATGGCATCTCTGGGGTGACCCTGGTGGCCCTGCGCGGCTGTATTTCGTGGCTGGAACACAGGACCGTTAGAGCCCCTCAGCCAAGTATAGTTGCAAGTGGCCCTCAAGTCCCACGAGCACTGCCTGGGAGCCTGCTCTAAATAAATAATAAAATGACATGGCCATGCATTTCTTTTTCTTTTCTTTTTTTTCTTTTTTTTTTTTTCTTTTTGGGTCACACCGGCGATGCTCAGGGGTTACTCCTGGCTTTGCATTCAGTAATTACTCCTGGCTGTGCTCAGGGGACCATATGGGATGCTGGGGATTAAACCCAGGTCAGCTGTGTTCAAGGCAAACACCCTCCCGCTGTGCTATCACTCCAGCCCCTAACTGTGCATTTATACTTGCCCATGTAAAATGAGTCATTTCAGTAGAGGGTGTTGCCCTGCCCATTGAACTATCTTTCTGGCCCTCAGTCTTTCACTTTAGTCTCAGGTTGGTAATTCTTAGTGGAAAGGAGCAGATGCATTTGAATTCCTTTCTTCTGTCATGTTGCATATAATTTTTTTCGCTTTTATTTATTTATTTATTCATTCATTCATTCGTTTGTTTGTTTGTTTGTTTGTTTTTGCTTTTTTTGGGTCACACCTGCATTGCTCAGGGCTTACTCCTGGCTCTGCACTCAGGAATCGAACCTGGGTCCGGCTGCATGCAAGGCAAGCGCCCTATCGCTCCGGCCCCCTTTTCACTTTTTGAGTCACCCCGCAGCAATGCTCAGGGGTGACTCTTGTCTCTGCACTCAGGAATTACTCCTGGCGGTGCTTCGGAGATATGGGATGCGGGGGTCGAACCCACGTCAGCTGCATGCAAGGCAAATGCCCTCCCGTTGCTATTGCTCTGGCCCCTCATGCTGCATTGCATATGAGAAGAGCCAGGGCAGCTCTTGTGAACATGCTGCTGTTGAGTTATGCCCTAGGTTTGGTAAATTGTTTTTATTTTTCTCTGTTTGGAAATGTAATTAGGTTTGGCCTTTTTTTCCTGGAAATCCATATGTTTAAAATGTGTCTGATAAAATAGTAAATTTGATTTATTTTGTTTTGGTAAATAAATGAGGACTCTTAATTCTTCGTGATTTCAAGCTTGTGTTAGAAACATTCATTCTTCCCTGTTAGAAGGTAGCCATAGTAATGTTTGCAGCAGTTTTACTTTTTCAGCTTTGTTTGAAGGCAATCCTGGATTCTTCCCTGAATGCCTGGGGATGGGGAGTCTAGAGATGGTGGAGACTGAGCCTCCGCAGAAAGCCCTAGCGACCCTTTTAGAAGTATTTTCTTTTTTCTTTTTTTTTTTTTTTTTTTTTTTTTTTGCTTTTTGGGTCACACCCGGCAATACTCAGGGGCTACTCCTGGCTCTGCACTCAGGAATTACTCCTGGCGGTGCTCGGGGGACCATATGGGACGCTGGGGATCAAACCCAGGGCGGCACAGGCCAGTCGCGTGCAAGGCAAACACCCTACCTGCTGGACTATCGCTCTGGCCCCTTAGAAGTATTTTCTGACCAAAAGCAGGTCACCCTTGTTAGGGAAGGTCTCGCCCTCTTTCTCCCTCTCTCCCTCTTTCCCTCCCCCCTCTCTCATTTTTTGGTCTTTTTGAGTCACACCTGGCAATGCTCAAGGGTTACTCCTGACTCTGCACTCAGGAATTACTCCTGATGGTGCTCAGAGGACCATATGGGATGCCGGAGATCAAAGGCAAACTCCCTACCAGCTGTATTATCTCTCTGGCCCCTCAAATTGAGTTTTCAGTTGTTTTCATTTTTACCTAATTTTCCTCCTTTTTCCCCTCCTTGCTGTTTTTATTGTTGTTTGTTTGTGGGCCACACCTGGTAGTGCTCAGGGTTTACTCCTGGCTCTGCACTCAGGTTCAAGTAAGGCCTGGGGACTGTATGGGATGCTGGAGATCATATGTTTTGCCCATTGCTCTAGCCTCTTACCTTGCTGTATTTAAGCAAGTGACCATATGATAATTTTGCAGGTGGAGAGAGTTTGAAGTTTTGAGTCCTTAAATATTAAAAAGTTTGAATACTCAAAGAGGACATTAATTGCAACTGTACATATATAACATATGTATGTATGCATACTGGTGTATGTAGTATATGTATAGTTGAGGGGGTTTTGTGTGGTTGTTTTGTTTTGTTTTGTTTTGGCCCACACCTGTTCTGCACTCAGGAACACTCTCGGAGGGCTCAGGGGACTATATGTGCCAGGGATTGAACCTGGTTGGGCTGAGTGGAAGGCAAGTGCCCTACCTGCTGTACTGTCTCCTCCCACTCCCTCCTTTTTGCTTTATTTACTTTTGGTTTTGGTTTCTGTGCCACACCCGACTATATTGAGGTCACACTCCCGGCTGTGGCCTCCATTGCCTTTAGGGAAATATGGGGAAGGAGCCCAGGACCCCGAGCATAGGACTCACTCTCTTTCCCTTGGCATTCTGTTTTTGGTGCTGCAGCTGCCAGGGCTCCCTGGAGGTGCTGGGTGGAGTGGTAGATGTACTAGGCATCAAAAATGCACTTGCGAGGCATGTCTCTACCATTCCAGCCACATCTCTGGCCCTCTGGTAATTTTTTAGTGCTTATGATTTATTAGTACTTTGGGGAAAAAATGTTTTTGGGAGTGTCACACCTGGCGATGCTCAGGGGTTACTCCTGGCTCTGCACTAGGAATTACTCCTGGCAGTGCTCGGGGACCATATGGGATGCGGGGATAGAACCCAGTTGGCTGCATGCAAGACAAATTGCATGCCGCTGTACTATCGCTCTGCAGTATTTAGGGAAATTGACAAATTGACTCTCAGACTTAAGGATGCATTCAGCTTTGGTTGAAGTAAAAAAAAAAATCTTTGTTTGAAGTAATGGCTTATTTCTGTTTCCTCTTCCATTTTACTTTGAATCAGAAGAAGTCCATTCACAAAGAAGACCCGTTTAATGATGAACATAAGGAGAGACAAGAAGTAGAAATGTTGGCCAAGAAATTTGAAATGAAATACGTAAGTATGATAAACTCTTCACTTCAGTGATTACCAGTTGGCCTATTTTTCTGTCTGCAGCTGGTTGGGTGGTTGTGTTTCTGTTACCTACCTCCTTGCCCTGTTCTCACAAATAGAATCCAAACAAATGGTTCAACTGTCAAATATATTCCATTACATTTGTGATAGTTGCAAGAGCAGCCATCCTTTATAATACTCTCTCCAGTATCCAGACAGTTGGCTTATTACTATTTCCGTTCTGTATAAACTTGCAAAGTAACTATTGGCTACATTTTATAGAAGAAGAATAGTCTCTGAGCCCTAGGTTAAGTAACTGAATGAAGGTCACATAATGACAAGAACAGAAGCTACAAATCAGAGTGCCTCTAGTTCTTTTTAGGGGATTGGAGGGTGGGAGTACACCTGAGGGTGCTCAGGCTTACTCCTGGTTCTGTGCTCAGGAGTCACTCCTGGCCGGGCATAGATGACCATTAGTGGTGCGAGATTTGGACCCGGTCATTGCATGCCTAGGCAATGCCCTCCCCACTGTACAGTCACTCCAGCTCCTCTAGTTTTAGTTCATGATTCTTTCTACTGCCAGTGAAAAAGCTGCCTTCCCTGGAGTCAAGTTTGAGAGTGAATGTGTATATATCTTGACCCCTGGAATCTGTATAAATCAGGTGCAGCATTAATTTTTTTTTTCTTTTTGGGTTGCACCTGGTGATGCTCAGGGGTTATTCTTGGCTCTGCACTCAGAAATTACTTCTGTTAGTGTTTGGGGGACCATATGGGATGCCCAGGATCGAACCTGGGTTGGCCACATGCAAGGCAAACGCCCTACCTGCTGTGCTATAGCTCTGACCCTTTAATTCTGCTTGCTTGCTTTTTTTTTTTTTTTTTTTTGCTTTCTTGCTTTCTGACTTCCTTTTCCTCCCTGCCCTTCCCTCCATTCCCCTCCCTTCCTCTTCCCCTCCCCTCCCTTCCCCTACCCTTTCCCCTATCCCTTTCCCTTTCCATCACACCTAGCGATGCTTGGGTCACTACTGTCTCTGCATTCAGAAATTACTCCTGGTGGTGCTGGGGGATCATGTGTGATGCCTGGGATCAAACCTGACTTGGCCACACGCCAAGGCAAATGCCTTACCCGCTGGGCTGTCGCACCAGCCCTCCTTTAATTTTGTTTTAAAATGTCATTTTTACCTTAACAATTTTTTTTTCCTTTTAGTTTTTTGGGTCATACCCGACAAAGCTCAGGGGTTACTCTCTGCACGAAGGAATTACTTCACGCAGGGAATGCTCTGCACGAAGGAATTACTCCTGGCGGTGCTCGGGGAGCCATATGGGATGCCGGAGATTGAACCCAGGTTGGCCGCGTGCAAGGCAAACACCCTACCCACTTTGCTGTCCCTCCTGCCCCCACCTTAACAATTTTTGTACATTTCATGTGCCACAGTAAATTGGTGTTTTTTTTAATGTAAAAATAAAATTCAATTACCTGATAGTTAAGCTCTTTAATATTTCTCTCAAATTTACAAGGTAAATTTGTATTAGAATCTTAACTCCTCTCCCTCTGTTTTTCCTAAGACCTTTTTTGGGTTTTGAGCCCATACCCATTGGTGCTTAGTGGCTATGCCTGGCTCTGTGCTTGAGGTTATGGACGGCAGTGCTTGGTGGGGATTGAACTAGGGTTGACTGCAAGTATCTTAACCCTGTTCTGTCTCTCTGGCCTCTGGCCTGTGCCTTTAACTCTTCCCTGGTCACTTGGCTAAAACATTTCTGTTGAGAAGCAAGATCTTTCCCCTTCCAATTCCCCTGTGAGTGTCCGTTATCTCACAGAGACAGGAGGATTGGTTCACGCTAGCCTGTCCTTCATGTTCTCTTCAAAATGCAGGTAGGGGGCCCGGGGGATAGCCCAGCGGGTAGGGCGTTTGCCTTGCACGGCCGGCCTGTGCCGGCCCGGGTTCAATCCCTGGCATCCCATATGGTCCCCGAGCACCGCCAGGAGGTAATTCCTGAGTGCAGAGCCAGGAGTAACCCCTGAGCATCGCAGGGTGTGACCCAAAAAGCAAAAAAAAAAAAAAAAAAATGCAGGTAGGGGCTGGAGAGCTAATACAGTGGGTTGCGTGTTTACTTTGTACATGGCCCACCCAGGTTTGATTTCTGGCTTTCCATATAGTCCCAAATACCAACAGAAGTGATCCCTTCATACAGAGCCAGGAGTAAATCCTGAGTACTGCCCTGTGTGGCCCCCCTAAAAATTCCCAACAACAAACAAAGAAAATGCAGTTAGGATGTTTTGTGGTACTTGTTGGTCCTTGAGATAATGAAGAAGGTGGAGACAGGGATATATATATGAGATTAGACTAGCTGGTGAGTCAGTTTCTTTGCCAAAGTATCTTTTTTTTTTTTTCCTTTTTGGGTCACACCCAGCAATGCTCAGGGGTTTCTCCTGGCTCTGCACTCAGGAATTACTCCTGGCGGTGCTCGGGGGACCATATGGGATGCCAGGAATCGAACCCAGGCCGTCACAGGCCGGCTGCGTGCAAGGCAAACGCCCTACCCGCTGGGCTATCGCTCCGGCCCGTGCCAAAGTATCTTTTGGTTGGATTATTTAACCTTTCGGGGTAACTGTTTTCTTATGTATAAATTGAGAAATTGAACTTTTTTAAAATTGGGGTCGTGGGATTACACCTGTGACTGTACTCAGTGATCACTCCTGGCAGGCTCTGGGGACCATATGGCTTCAGGGTCAAACCCTGGTCGACCGTGTACAAGGAAAATGGCTTACCTGCTGTACCATTACATTCTGGTTCCAGAAATTGAAATTTTTTTAAGTTCCCTCTGATTCTCAGAGGGAATAATAAACCAGAGACATACTTCTGCTTTTGGCTCCTGTGTTTCCCTGCAGGAACATTTTTTCTTAGCTTCACTGACCAGAGAATAATAAATTGAAAGATGGACTATTGGTGTTTCAATGAAACATAAAAGCTATGTTCAGTCATGTTTGTAGTATTTAATTATAGTATAATGTTAGGCTATCAGCGCTGAAATACTAACTGTACTTTCTTTTTCTTTATTATTTTTGGAGACCTCCCAAAGAGTGTTCAGGTGGCCCCGGGGCCACTTTCTGTCAGTGAGGCCAGCAGTTGAGTTGTAGGGTCCCGGGACACAGTGCTGCTCAGGCTCAGTGGTCTGAGGGACACCAGGAACATCCTGGTAGCCGTGGGCCTCTGGGACTGTACCTAGCAACACTGCCAGTCCTCCAAGGCTATTCCCCATGATGTCTGGGGACCATGTGCCAGGTATGGAGTCAGGGTTGCCATACCCAAGGCGTGTGCCCTGTTCTCTGTCCAACTGCCGTAGCTCCCACACTTTCTTCACATACAGATAATCACTTTGGTTAAACTTAACATCTTTTTATACAGATTACACGGTGGTTAAATGTAATGTTTAATGAATAAGTTTACATGGCTCAAAGTTTTAAGAAGGTGTAAAATGAGGAGTGTCCATTCGTTCTGCTGCCCACTCTCTATGTCTCATTTCCTAGAGGCCAGTATTGTGGGGCTGGTAGGGAGGGTTTCTCCTGGAGAGCGTTCCTGTCTGCGTGCCCTGACCCACTCAGGCTCCTTTGCACAGTGTTTTAAAGAATCCATCACATACTTCTGCTTTTGGCTCCTGTGTTTCCCTGCAGGAACATTTTTCTTAGCTTCACTTAGAGAATTCGCACTGGTGTACCCTGAGCCTGGTTTGGTGGCTTGTCCTGCATCCTTTGCCTTTTCCAGCTTGGGAATTCAAGCCACCAGCATTGGGCCTATGTTGCCTTCCCGGTGGTAGAGGATCTTGTCATTTCTGTCACTGTACTGAGTCCTGAGAGTGCCCGCTCCGCTTTGCCAGGCCTTCTCTGTCATCTGGGTCAGGACATGGGAGAGCACCAGTGGTGCGAGTCCTCCTGGGATCACGGCGCCCCGGAAGGCCTTCCCCTGGGCGATGACCCCCTGAGACCGAGGAAGACACAAGCTCCACGGGGGCTCTCCTCGTGCCGTCCCCACCACCCGAGCTTTCATGTTCTCCACCAGGCTGGTGACCGTGTGGATTCTGGATTGCGGGACAAGCCCACAGCGTCTTCTCTTGCTTCCCACTGATTATTATAGTTGGGGGCTCGCTGGAGCAGTTGAGCAGCTTTTGGGGTGGATATCGGGCCACATTAGCCACTCCTCGAGAGGACTGTCCTCTATGCCAGTGCAGCAAGGCATTTGGCCAGGCCGGCCAGGACCCTTTTGGACTGGATGCTCCCTGTCTGTGCTGAAGTGCTTGGCCCTCCTCCTCACTGTGGCGGGGGCTGGGATCGCCTTCTTACCCTTGAACTTTTACCTTTCCGCTTTCTGGGTGGCAGCAACAGCAGAGCTGTCCTTCTGGTCTTTAAATTCATCATGTTGTAGAGATTGTTTCCCATCAGGACATAGGAAATTTTCTCGTCTTCCCTCCACCCCCACCCCCAGTTTTGTTTCTTCTGTTGGTAGCATTGTTGCAATGACTGAGGGGCCTGCAGGGTTGGTTCCACACATGCCACCATGCTCCAGAGCTCGCAGTCCTCTGCAGGGGGTGCTCACACCAAGGCTCACTGGGCTAAGTCATGCCAAACTGTTGTTGCTCGCAAGATCCCGTTTTTCTGATTTTTTTTTTTTTTGCAGATAAGTAAAAAGTTGTCTTTGAAGTTTATAATATTTGTACTCCTAACCACCTTTTTCTACCTTTGTTTCCTGAAATGAGAGGTATAGTTATGTGTTATCTTTTATAAAAAATAATAAAAATATTTGAGTGCATTGGGCATTCAAAGGGACAAAGGTAGTTACAGGCTGCAGCTAGGGACCCGGGTGCCTTGTGTTTGAAGAGGGACTTGCAGTCTCCTGTGCAATTGCTTCTCACAGTAATTCCCAGGAATGCTCTTCACCCTTTATGGGATAGAGGTGAGTGGCAGGCAATAGTAGCAGTGTTTTATAGGGGAAGAAACATTGTATCATGAGTTAACACAACTAGACTCTCATCTTAACCTGGTCATATTTTTTTTATTATTTTATTTTATTTTATTTTTTTGCTTTTTGGGTCACACTCGGCAATGCTCAGGGGTTTCTCCTGGCTCTGCACTCAGGAATTACTCCTGGCGGTGCTCGGGGGGACCATATGGGATGCCGGGATCGAACCCTGGCCGGCATGGGCCGGCCGCGTGCAAGGCAAACGCCCTACCCACTGGGCTATCGCTCCGGCCCTTAACCTGGTCATATTAACTAGCTAGATGACCTTGGTGAAGAATCTTGGGGGGAGGGTGTGTGTGTGTGTGTTGCTCCCTGGGTCTCACATTTTTTTAGCATCTTTACTAAAAAATGCTCTTAGCATTTTTGTTATCGTGAGCATCTGTAAAGGAAGAGTACGATATGCCCAGTCAGCTTTCAGTGACTTTTCAGTGAACCAGCAGTACATGGAATAAAAGAATATCACTGGGAACAATAGTACAACAGATACAGCGCTTGCCTTGCACACAGTTGACCCAGGTTTGATCATCAGCACCACATTGTCCTCCTGAACCCCACCAGGAGTGATCTCTGAGCACAGAGCTAGGGTTAAGCCCTGAGCACTGCCGGGTGTGGCCCAAAAGTTAAATTTAAAAATAAAAAAGTATTGGGCCGGTGTTGGAGGACATGTTTAGCTAATCTGGGAGTTTTGTTGTTTTGCTCACTCCCAGCTTAATCTTATTTAAGCCAATGTTCATTCTAATGAGATCTCTCTTCTATGTAAACACTTCTAGAGGGTGTGGCAGTTACAGAAGTCACCTTGATTGAATAACTTCTGACTTATACATCTACTAAGATTTCTATGTTTTCTAGATTGGGCACAGCTCCTCTTTATACCCACTGCACCCAACGTGGGACAGTTAGAATTTACCAGGAGACTACCACCCTGGCTACGCTGAGACTAAAGGTAGACTATAGGAAGGATCATACTAGTTTGCTCTAAGCAGGCGAGTATGACCCTTTCAGTACATGAGAACAAGATACTCAGAATCACCCTGGTGCAGATAATAATAAGGACCTTGTGGGTACCATCTAGATTACATGAAGCTCATGAAGTTAAGATGTATTACTTTATATCAGCCCCCTCTCTCCAGTGTTTTACATAAGAGATAATCTCGGGATTAGTCCTTGGTGTAACCTTTGTTTATACCTACAATAGGGTGTGTGGCACTACACTCTGTTTAGGGTTCTTTGTTGGCATGACAACCTCCCGATTGGATTACTTTGGTGTATATAAGGGGCTGACTTGAGGCCCTTTCACCTTTTGCCTTTTGCCTTTTGCCTTTTGGTTCCTCAGCCTTCAGCTTTTGGCTCCTGCGGCTTTTTGGCCTTTTGCTCTTTGGCCCTTGCTCCTTCTTCTGGGTAGGACTCAGCTCGGGTGAGATTCTCTCTCTTTGGTGGGAGACTTAGGCTCTTTTGTATGGTCTAAGTTCGGACCAGAGCTAGAGTTTGTTCATTATATTGGATTGCTGTGGAAGAGCTTTTGTACTATTAAAAGCCATTTTTTGGAACTGCACTGGACTCGTGAGTTTTCATCTTTCTCCCGGCGTCCTCGGAGGTAGAAGACAACCTCTGTCCGGACACTGTCGGGGACCCCGGCGGCGTTCCCCGACATTTGGCGTCCCTGGGTGGGCATCTGGAGGTCCCACCAAGTTGCTGATGAATTTTTCCTGAAGCTGGGAGGAGAACTTGAACCGTGAGTTAAAATGGGTTTCTTCTTGGAAATTTTTTCTTTGTTCTGGCTTCACCTTCTTTTTTCAGGTGATAGCAGTAATCTCGACTTTTGTGATTCCTGCTTGTCTTTCCGAGAGTCATGAAATTAAATCTAGCAGACAGATTTTAAGTCTTGACGATAATGTAGAGGAAAAAAAAGAAGCATCCAGAGGAGGCAGACTCTCAAACCGAAAATCTGCCCGGAGTTAATACCTCCGAAGGCGAAGGTGCCCCTCTAATGGAAAGGATGCTCAGTTTGAAGGTTTCCCCAGAGTTCTTACAAGCTCTGATGAGGACCAAGGGGAGGCACGGAATTCCCCTAGCCTGTCCAGGCCTCAAAAGTCTCGTTATTCCTCCTGTTCTCAATTTAATAATAGTCCAAGAGCAAAGCTCTGGGAACTTTGCAACATTCCTCATGACTACTCTTTATTTTGGCCTTTTCTGGTGCTAACTGTTATGATTTTTGTGATAAAACTGCACCTCTCCCAACAGGAGCTGAGTGCAAGTTTTGGTGAGCACGCTGTTAAGTTTAAAGTAGAGGCTTTCCCGGACCTTTGGTTTAAGAAAATGAAAGGTCAGATTTCTTGGTGGCATCTTTATTTAATTCAGTTGGAAAAGAGTTTTTAGGCTCAGTCTACAGTTGCCTGCCAACTTCATGTGCACCGTAGCTTTCCATAGAGACAAACCGGACTAAATTGTTCACTTTTTATTTGTCTGTGCTCCGTCCCACGTGGCTAGAGTTAGCAGACAATTAAGTTATGTGATTGGATATTTATGGCAAATGACTTCTGGCAAATGAATAGTTTTGGCGAATGATTTATGGTAAATGTTATGGCTAATGACAAATTGTTAAACGTGCTCAAAAAACTTTCCAGAATCGGTTGTTGAAACAACAAAGACAGTTATCTTTACCATTTTCACCTTAAATTTGTCTTAAGGAGAGCCACTGGATAACACTGACAAACTCAAAAACCAATCAATTCACCTAAGTAAAAATTGATTATAAATGGATAGAAGGTCTAAAAACCTCATTTCTTTCAATACCGGTCTAAAAACACCTAATTTTTTTTCACTATAAAGCCTTAATTTTAAATTGCAAGCTGCTGTTCAAATCTCCCGGATTGGTTAATGATAATCTTGCTTTGCAGCCTGTTGAACATGGTCCATCTTTAATAACAATAATTTTGCTTTGCAGCCTGTTGATCTTGGTTCATCTTTAATAAAAATAACCTTCCATTGCAGCCTGTTGATATGCTTTAGCTGGAGATAACCCCTTTCTTTCTAAAAAAAAAAAAAAAAAAAAAAAAAAAAACCTGCCTTGGAGCGAGTTTAAAGGTTAAGGCACCTAAATAACCCTCCAAAAGAAGGTACCATAAAAAATATATATTTTCTAAGTGTTTAATGTGTGTCTTTATGTTTCCTTGCTGCTTTGAAATGTTTAAAGGTGAGAGCACATGAATAACTCTCAAGGGAAGATATTTTGTAAGAATTTTCTAAGGTTTTTATGTATAGAAATGACTAATGAAGTTTTCTGATGTTTCAAAGAGAAATGAAATGAATTCCTGTGTATGATATTCAGTGTCAAGATTTTAAAACTTAATGAGTTTTCTAATGTTCTGTTTACAGGTTAAAAAATAAAAATAAATAAAAAAAGGAGAAAAAAGGGTGAACTCCAAGTATAGTGATCAATATCAAAATCTGCTAACAACTAATAAGAAGTTTTTAATGCTTTTGTTCAGAGATTTACAGGAAAAGAACTTGGCTGCTGCAGATTCCTTTAATGATGTTCTGATGTTCAAGGCTTTGGACTCTAGACACAGTGCTCATTACAAAAAAAGTTTGAAAAAGTTTTTCTAATGATTCTGTTCACAGGCTAAGATGGTGGAATGCAGTAAACTTGTGCTACAACGCTCAATACTCGAGATTCCTAAAACAGTGTTCACTACAAAAACTTAATCATTTGCAAAAAAAGTTTTTCCTAATGTTTTCTTTCACAAGGTGTTGGAGATTTTTCATGCTCTTGGATTCCTTCCTCATGATCTCAATTTGTGATTAATTTCAAAGTGTTTTTTCTCACCTAAAATTAAGTTATAGGTATGGTTACCGGTGCCAGTGTTCCCTTGCTGAAGATGCCTTGTGAAATGCCTGTACCACTGTTCCAGAGACCTATTCCAGTGCTTGAGAAGTTTGTTCCAGTGCTCCTGAAAGCTGATCAAGTGTTCCTGATAATACATCGAGTCCTTGATGATTGCTCTCCCAAGACTCATTCCTGTCTTCACCGATGCTGCTGTTCCAGAATCAGTTCTTCAGTTCTTTGGACCTTGTTCCAGAGATGTGACTTCATGGGAAATTGACACTCACTAATTTAGGACAATACAGGCTGTAGTCTGTTATGACCAAACAGCCAGAGACATTTTACTATGAACTTTACTCGGTTCAGAATGAATTCGGACATTGGGACAACATATATTACCTTGTAATTGGAATTGTTCCTTTTCTGTTTCTCTCCTCTGTATGTATTATTTAGAATACTTGTATTTTTATATTTTTGTAAACAAAAAAAGGGAGAGTTGTTGGAGGACATGTTTAGCTAATCTGGGAGTTTTGTTGTTTTGCTCACTCCCAGCTTAATCTTATTTAAGCCAATGTTCATTCTAATGAGATCTCTCTTCTATGTAAACACTTCTAGAGGGTGTGGCAGTTACAGAAGTCACCTTGATTGAATAACTTCTGACTTATACATCTACTAAGATTTCTATGTTTTCTAGATTGGGCACAGCTCCTCTTTATACCCACTGCACCCAACGTGGGACAGTTAGAATTTACCAGGAGACTACCACCCTGGCTACGCTGAGACTAAAGGTAGACTATAGGAAGGATCATACTAGTTTGCTCTAAGCAGGCGGTATGACCCTTTCAGTACATGAGAACAAGATACTCAGAATCACCCTGGTGCAGATAATAATAAGGACCTTGTGGGTACCATCTAGATTACATGAAGCTCATGAAGTTAAGATGTATTACTTTATATCAGCCCCCTCTCTCTCCAGTGTTTTACATAAGAGATAATCTCGGGATTAGTCCTTGGTGTAACCTTTGTTTATACCTACAATAGGGTGTGTGGCACTACACTCTGTTTAGGGTTCTTTGTTGGCATGACAACCTCCGATTGGATTACTTTGGTGTATATAAGGGGCTGACTTGAGGCCCTTTCACCTTTGCCTTTTGCCTTTTGCCTTTTGGTTCCTCAGCCTTCAGCTTTTGGCTCCTGCGGCTTTTGGCCTTTTGCTCTTTGGCCCTTGCTCCTTCTTCTGGGTAGGACTCAGCTCGGGTGAGATTCTCTCTCTTTGGTGGGAGACTTAGGCTCTTTTGTATGGTCTAAGTTCGGACCAGAGCTAGAGTTTGTTCATTATATTGGATTGCTGTGGAAGAGCTTTTGTACTATTAAAAGCCATTTTTGGAACTGCACTGGACTCGTGAGTTTTCATCTTTCTCCCGGCGTCCTCGGAGGTAGAAGACAACCTCTGTCCGGACACTGTCGGGGACCCCGGCGGCGTTCCCGACAGGCC